>JAFFST010054699.1:31524-43425 GCA_022414735.1 Noturus placidus | reverse complement strand
AGCTAGACGTACTGGACAGAGAACTGGCACCAGTGAGTCTACCCTGAGGGAGAGGGATGGAGAGGGAGAGAGAGAGAGAGAGAGAGTGAGAGAGAGAGAGAGAGGGATGGGCAGAGAGAGATAGAGGGATAAGGAGAGAGAGAGAGAGAGAGAGAGAGGGATGGGGAGAGATAAGAGAGAGAGGAAAGGGGAGAGAGAGAGGCATGGGGAGAGAGAGAGAGAGAGAGAGAGAGAGAAAGAGAGATGGCTACGTCTGTGTAATATGTTGTAAAGGTTTTGCAGCGGTTGGAAGTGCAGTGTTCTCGCCCCGTCCTTGCAGTTACAGCATGCCATGTCCTCTGCTTCTAAACCGTCCACAACAGGAAGTCTTTGTCATGACTTGTACCATCAGGCATTCCATTCCTTTTCTGTAGAACTCTGTGATAGTAGGACATAATGTGATGACATCTCACTTAACTTCAGGGAACACTTTGCGTGATTATTTGCCTGCATCAACATTTTGCTTGGCTCGAACTCGACACGTCGACCTGATCTCAGGTCAGTCTCGGACTCAACAGGCTCACATACATCATAATTAAACCGACCGGTCAGCATTTCGTCTTGTTTGCTTAAACATGAGAAGTTTGTTCGTGAGATTCTTGTGGTTAGTTTTTTAGGTAACACTTTACTTAAGAGCCAAAAGGACCCACTTAAGCTGATAGAATCGACATGTTGATCGGCTTAGATAACATCATGACAGTTCACCTTTAAGCTCAGCGTACTTCTGGTATATCACATGACATTGCTTGGCTTAGATCGGTGGCTCCTGATCCAAGATATGGACTTAACGTATTCAATATGTTGTTTCTTTTTCCTAAAGCCTGCTGTGCAGACGATCCAGAAGACTGACAGAGAATAATATGCTATCGAATCAAACACACAAAATATACACCTTTATTTCTACTCGATTTATTGTTTATGTTACATCAGACACGGACGGACATCACATCTGCAAATACGAATGAATTCAGAACATGACTCAAGAATTAAAATGAAAACTTTGTTGCCTGCTTGCAAGGATCAAGCGTTCCATTTCAAACCAATATCAACATATCGTCAACATCCATGTATAGAAGTAGAGTGTTGTGTTCAATTTAAATAATAATAATAATAATAATAATAATAATAATAATAATGTGTTCCGGTTAAACCATAAGCCCTCTACATACTCTATGGAAACGCCACAGTACGTCCTGGCAAGTCAGTACATAAATAGCAAGTGGTACCATGGGTTTCCCGGTTCCTCAGATGTCTCACAGTTACAGCTAGCTCCGTGTATTTAGGTCTTTCGTTTCAGAGGATGGATCCGAGCTCCGATGTTAAGAACGAGCTCTTTAGTGGTATTCTGATACGTGACCGTCATTTTAAAGTCACCCTAAACTATATAAAATGTATATATCTTTCTGCTCCAAATGTAAACATGTCACTGCAGTGGCTTTTGGAAAGCTGTGGAGCTGAAAATCTGTAGACTTTTATTTCGGTTGCTAATAGACATGGTCCATCCATCCATCTTCAACCACTTACTCCTTTTCAGGGTCACGGGGAACCTGGAGTCTATCCCAGGAGGCATCGGGCACAAGGCGGGGTACACCCTGGACAGAGTGCCAGTCCATCACAGGGCACAATCACATACACACTCACACACATTCATACACTACGGACACTTTAGACACGCCCATCAGACTACCATGCATGTCTTTGGACTGGGGAGGAAACCGGAGAACCCGGAGGAAACCCAGACACATGGGGAGAACCCAGACACATGGGGAGAACATGTAAACTCCGCCCACACATGGCCCTGGCAGGACTCGAACCCCAGACGCTGGAGGTGTGAGGCGGACATGCTAACCACTAAGCCACCGTGCGCCCCTAATAGACATGGTTTTAGTGTTTAAAGGCCGCTCACATGCACGACCTTCCTCTGTCCATTGATGGATGTATGATGTGCATTCATTTAGCAACAAGAAATTTTGTTCCCTACAAGGACAAAAATGGCTAATCAAAGACTGAAATGCACGTTTGGACAATCTCTTCTCCATCTCAATCGCGAACCGAACAAAAGGAAGACACGATTTCATAGAAGGGTGAAATTTCGGGGTCCTAACTTCCATCGTGTCTTACAGCCACTGGCTGCAAGCAATTTTAGAAGGAGTCTCCAGTGACAGAGCTTTGTAGATTTTCTCTGAAGTTTGTACTCTAAAAAAAAAAATGCTGGGTTATTTTTAATACCCAAACACTAGGTTGAGCCTTTTGGGTCATTTAATTGGACAAACAAGGTTCGTATCAATATATTTATCCATAAAACTATTACCGTACACTAGAAAAAGCTAAATTGTGTGATAACAGTCTGGATAACATTAAATGCACCGCTATCTTTGTTAGCTTTGGCGTACTTGTTTGTAACGCCACTGGATCGTAAGTCGTTTAAACGTCTTATTTGATCAAAATCTGACGTTTTTGTCTTAAATATATGACTTCTTTGAGTCATTTACTTCCACGTCTATGTATAAACACCACTTTAGCAGCTCTAGCGATACATTTCTGAACGCCATCTTGTGTATAAATAAAAAAAAATAAAAAAAAGTGTTTTACAATCTGAGATTTTATAACCCTGAAAATATTCACCCGTTTATGAAATAAAATTAACCCAGCGTTGTTTTGTAAAAATGAAACCTCCCTTTGGGTTGAAACCCGACCCATTTGCTGGGTCAACAACCCAACAACCCAACTTGACGGGTTAGTTTAGCCCAAAATGTCCGTCCTAGTATTTACCCAGCCGTTGGGCTAAAAATAACCCAATCTGGGTTGTATTTAACACAGTGTTCTTTTCGACTATGCGGTTTCTCTGTTCCACGACATTAAATAGAAGTATAAAAGGATCAAACATGATTCTTTAATTAACAAAAAAAAAATTGCTGTTGTATAAGAGGAATAAAAACACTTTCCTCAGGATGTGCTGTTCAAGGAAAACAAAGGATTTTACGACAAAGTGATGAAACTTATCACCTTATCATTGAATGATTTCCTATAATAGCATAGCAGAGTATTTTACATATTAATATCATCTCGAGTTCTTGGTCAGGATTCTTGATTCTTGGGTGGCTGTGTCTCAGTGGGTAGAGCGGGTTGTCCACTAATCCACTAATCGTAGGGTTGGTGGTTCGAATCCCGGCCCGGGTGATCCCATGCCGAAGTGTCCTTGGGCAAGACACTGAACCCTAAGTTGCCCCCGATGGCAAGCTAGCACCTTGCATGCAGCTCTGCTACCATTGGTGTGTGAGTGTGGATAAAAGCGTCTGCTAAATGTAAATAAATGATATAATCTCGATTTCTTTGTTTTTGGATCAGGGTAAACCTTGTGTTTTTTTGTGGTGTAATAACAAGAAAGCTGGGATAGCAACATTATTTCCTAATGACCAGTTTTTATAATTCAATATAGATAAAGTTTTGGGTGACTTTAAAGGCTTCTAGAGAAAAGCCACATGGATTTACAGAGTGCAGAGTCGGTTTGTATGCCAGCTGATGGCACTTGTGTCTGGAGGAAAGCAGTAGTTTTACTTTACAGGGGAAAATAACACACATTCATACCGTCTGTGTTCATTTCTGAAAGTCAAATGCTTAAATTACCGCCGTGAACATAAAAGTCTGTCGTTGTCTTAGAAGAAAAAAAAAACAACACTTTGTTGTTGAGTTTGAATGAGATCTCTTAAAAGAGTGAGCTTTTGTGATGTTTTTTATTTCATGTGTGTCTCGGAGCAACTCGCTGACAGACACTGCCAAAACGAGGACGCCTCTGTTTAGATATCTGTCTCCTTCAAGCCGTAACATTCCGTCAGATCGTATATCTGATACCCGCTTGGCTCGATGCACTCGCTGTAGATCCCCATGGCCACCGTATCGATCTCGGTCCTCTCCAACGAGGGCATTGAACTCTTCCCTGCACTGCTCTTGATCTTGTTAGACAAGTTGTTCATCTTCTCCTTGAGATGGAAGGAAGACTTCGGCAAAGGAGGGAAGAGGCTCCAGCTTTTCAGGTTCAGGGAGTGGCCTTTGGTCCGACATGAGAAAATCGAGCCACTGCAGGAATCATGGAAGGAGAAACCGGGCTGATAGTCACCCCGTGAGTCTCTAGCTGCCCCCCTGAGGGCTTTACGCCAGCGCTGGTCGTAGAAGCAGCGTAAGCTGCGTCGTCGTTGACGGCACTGGCAGCGAAGAAGGCGAGTGAAAGCTCGCTGGAATTCTTTACTAGAGCAGGGGTAGATGACTGGGTTGATGCAGCTGTTGAAGTAACCCAACCAGAAGATGACTTTAAACACCGCGTCGGAAGGTTTCAGAGCAGGGAAGAAAGAACCTGAGGGTCGAAAGAGGAGATAGAAAGAGACATTATTTCATTTGTTTTACGAAATCATAGTACACGACATTGTCCGTCATTCTTCAACCAGAGCAGTGACTAAAAACCCAACTAAATGATACAGAAGGCACATGATTAGCATTATCATACACAACCACGTCTTACTGCAGCACCTTTCTCAACTTTTTAACTGTAAGCTAAAAGGTCTTCAAATGACACACTAGCATGTAAACTAGCATGTTTTACCCACATGTTCTCAGACCAAACGTAGATGGACAATTTCCTGATGTCTGGTTAATAATAGAAGCTAACAGTCTGGAGCGACAAACTGAGGCTTGTTAGTTGACTCACTCTCTCTGATTTGACAGGAGCTGAGCGTCTCTGAGAGTCTGTGATCCTTGAGTGAGAGGCGCCTGATCTGATAAACCTGATCTTAATATTACATGTCTGACGAGCATCATTTCCATTCGATGCAGCATGGATAAAGTAAGTATTCCTTTCATTTGATACCCTATGTCTCAATGTAATTCTGTAACGGACCATGATGACGCTAACAAGATTTGACACACCCTCATAGAGAAGATGATAGCATGCTCATTTGAGAGGAGTGCAATTCTCCAAGGTTGGAGATGCACGTTCTCTCAGCGTTCACTTGGCTTCTGCCGTTCTCACCCCTCATCTCATGCTTCATCTCCATTCAAGTCCTGCTCTCAGACTCACACACACACACACACACACATACTCACCAAGTGAGCATTTCAGTCTAGTGCACTTTGGCTAGCTGCCTTATCACCACCTGGCCTTGCGCCCTTTGTGTAGGGAGTAAAGTAGCTGCCGTGTCAGTGCATCACATCAAACAGTTGTCAGATATGCCCGCCTTTTGACGCCATGCAGCCATTCTGAGGAGGTCAGGATCACTCTCTATCAGTGCCCAGGTTTATAAATGCCCCAGCAGGGCGGTTATTAAACCCACACTGTAGTACGGGCTCTATCTCTTTGATCAGGGGGAAACAAATAGGCTTAACTGAGGTGTGATTTCTGCAAGGTTCTTCCTTCAAAAGCACTTTGGCTGATCTCAGAATGATGGTCTAAAAGTGACCGAGCCGCACAGCGTTTGTGAACTGTCTGCTAAAACGTTCAAACTTTTGGCACCTTATCAAAGCTTCCAGTGGAATGTATTTTTATTTATTTATTTATTTTGGTTGCTATACGACACAGGACATTTGTTCTCCAGCAGCAGGGTTCTGAAGAACATTAGAACCAAAAGCATTTAAATGGCGCACTTATATTGCGCTTTACACTGCGTCTCATTCACCCATTCACACACCAATGGGCGCTAGCTTGCCATCAGGGACAACTTAGGGTTCAGTGTCTTGCCCAAGAACACTTCGGCATGTGGAGTCACACAGGCCGGGAATCAAACCGCCAACCCTACGATTAGTGGATTAGTGGACAACCCGCTCTACTGACTGAGCCACAGCCGCCCATCGGCACTTTCGGTACTCCATCGGTACCATTTCCGGTACTTACAGGAGGTCAAGCAAGTCTGCGCATTGTTGAAGCATGGAGCAGCACACGTTCTAGAACACCATATGCACAAATGATGAAATAAAAGAGTAAAAAAAGAATCGCACAAAGGTTTCATTTTAAATTGCTCAAAAATGCGATAAGATAACTGTGTAACGACTCCAACACGGTGTAAAATCAAATGCTTGTACGCTGGTTAACCAATCAGATGAGAGAACACGATGTATATCTGAAAGCTTCGTCCATGTTGGATATGTAGAAGTGGCATCATTACAATCTTCACTGAGTGTCCCAGCGAACTCCGTCCCTGCTGACTTCCTGTTCAGTTCTGTTTTTGCAAACATTACGACCTCATCTCGTTTCCTATAAATCAGCGTCCGTCACCTCGCCAGACACATGAACAAAAGGTTCTGTTTTCTTATTAGGAGGGTGTTCACATTTCTCAACACTTACTTAAATCTCATTCTTCTAACTTTATACTCCCCAGCGGCAACTGATATAAGACTCTGTCAAATTACACATCAGCAGTTCACGATAAGGTGATTAAACGAGAATGGAAACATGATAAACATTCCATCCATTTTCTGTACTGCTTATCCTACACAGGGTTGAGGCCGGCGTGGAGCCTATCCCAGGGAAGTCTGGGTACAAGGATACGCTGGACGGGGGTGTCCACCCATCACAGTCGCACACACACTCGTTAACACACTACGGAGAATTTGGCAATCAGGTTACAATGCAGAGGAATGGGGGAGGAAACCGGTGTACGTGGAGGAAACCCTCCGAAGCATGCGCAGAACATGGAAACACCACGCATACAGGACAGAGGCGGGAATTGAAACCCCAACCACCAGAGGTAACTCGGTAAGCCCAGAATTCTGATCTGAGACTCTACTTTAGTGAAGGATACTTACATATAATATTGAAAATTTTAGCAAACTGTTTTGACCTTCCATTTACACTGCAATATGTTCCACTACCAACAATGGCCCTGATAGTTAGCTTTATCAATTCCTGAAAATGATGTCAAGATGCCAATGTGTGGAAACCTTTTTTTTTTTTTAAATGATGGAAAAACTTGTAATATGGATGGTATTTATTTATTTTTTTTAATTCCACAATTATATTGACAATAATATTTAATAATTTCAGTGTGGATAGTAAGATTTTTGAAAAGGTAATAGCTCCAATTTGAACGGAAAACCTTTTGAAAATAACAACAACACTGATGTGAACAGGAACTTAGTAATTTTTTTTTTTTATAAGAACACTAAAATGAAAATGATGTAAAAACATGAAAGAGAATGGAAAATGTCTGGAAAAGAAATTGTAAAATTCTAGCACGGATGTGCACTTAAAAAAATGATAATGATATATTATTTAAAAAACAAACAAACAACATAGGAAACACCAGTGTGGCTATATTTTTATTTTTTTTACACACAGGAAGTGATAAATATCTTAATGATAGTGCAATTTTTCAAAGTTTTTTATTTTATGATTATTGTAAAACAAATGCGATCATTAAGCCTAATTAATTATCTAGCCATTTTATTTATTTATTTATTTATTTATTTATTTATTTATTACAAATATTTTATTTATCTAATAACAATGTTTTTATTTATTTTTAAATAATATTGATAATATTTAGCTAATAATAATAATAATAATAATAATAATAATAATAATAATAATAATAATAATAATAATAATAATAATGATTTTTAGGTGCGCGGTGGCTTAGTGGTTAGCATGTCCGCCTAACACCTCCAGGGTCCGGGGGTTCGAGTCCCGCCAGGGCCATGTGTGGGCGGAGTTTGCATGTTCTCCCCGTGTGTCGGGGGTTTCCTCAGGGTACTCCGGTGTCCTCCCCCAGTCCAAACACATGCATGGTAGACTGATGGGCGTGTCTAAAGTGTCCGTAGTGTATGAATGTGTGTGTGAGTGTGTATGTGATTGTGCCCTGTGATGGACTGGCACTCTGTCCAGGGTGTACCCCGCTTTGTGCCCGATGCTCCTTGGGATAGACTCCAGGTTCCCCGTGACCCTGATAAAGGAGTAAGCGGTAGAGGATGGATGGATGGATGATTTCTTTTTTCTAAGCTTGTAAATTTATAAAATATCTAGAAATGTCCTGATTTGTCTAACAGAAATTTTATATTATGAAATATTAGACAGATTTGCCTGTGATATTTCCCCTCACTATGATTTATTATTTTATTTTATTTTTTTGGAGGTACATTCTACAATAAAATGCATAGACTTCATTTGGACATGGGTATGTAAATATGAAACAACATTACTGTTAAAGTTACTGTGCTTGTTCCATTTGTTCCACGACAGGAATATGGCCACATTACATTTTGCATGTATTTTTAGAATCTCTACAAAATAAGAACAAATAGCCTTCAGTTAAGTTTGGCCTTGGCCTGATTTAATTATTTCCCTTGGCATGATATATTTTTTTTATAGATTCTCCTTCACGGCAGGCGGGGTGTTCTCAGTGCTGTGGGAAAATAAAAACACATTACTCATACAAAATACAGTTATGAACCTGTAATACAATAACAGCATGGCATCTCTGGCCCAGTTTCACTGGACCCAACACGCACGTTCTTTTGACCAGTTCTTTGTAGCAGTTCCATTTGTTAAGAATATTAACTCGACTTAACATTAATCGGTGATTCAGGACAAAACACAGTGAGATACAAACAGTTGAAAGAAGAGGAAAACAGTGAACATGTGATTGCTCTCTAGTCAGGTTAATGTTGTGCTTACAATCTTGCACGCCAAAGTCTACACAAGAATTGGCTACTTTGCAATGTCTATATGTACTGTACGTCCCCATAGTTTCTGTTCTTTTAATGAAAAGTGGGTGGAGCTATTCAAATGGTAATGGCACATTTATCCAAAGCGCTTTACACTGTGTCTCATTCACACACTCACACACCAATGGTAGCAGAGCTGCATGCAAGGCGCTAAATTGCCATCGGGAGAAACGTGGGGTTCAGTGTCTTGCCCAAGGACACTTCGGTATGTGGAGTCATCCGGGCTGAGAATCGAACCGCCAACCCTACGATTAGTGGACTAGTGGACAACCCGCTCTACCGACTGAGCCACAGCCACCCAATATTCTTGGATAAAGATCCACTTACACATCTTTTATCAAAGCTATACATCTATGAATGGTAACACAGCAAGGGAAAGCATATTAGCAAGCATATTAACAGCTGAAAACTGACCTAGAAATAACCAGAAACTACTGACCAAAAGCTAACGTACTGACAGAAAATATGCGAATAAAAGCAAACTTAGTTAGCAAAAGATGACCGAAAACTAGTCTTTAGAGTGAAAGCTAAAGTAGCGAGTGGCTACAAACAAACAAACTAGTGACTAAAGCTAATCAAGTGAGTGAAACAAAACCTGGTGAGCAAACATAGTGAGTGAACGCTAACCTAAAAAAGATGAGCAAAAGGTAGGCCTATTCAGTGCTAAGATAGCTAGTAACTGGGAATAAAAAAAATGGTGAAAAAAATGTAATCCATGGAGTAAACAAAAATTAGCAAGGGGAAGCAAGGTTAATGAGCAAAAGATGACAGAAAGCTAGTCTACTGAATAAAATCTAACCTAGCATGTGAATGCTAAGCTAACGAATAAAAGAAAACTATTTCTACCAAAAGCTAACATAATGACGGAAGTTAGCCTAGCAGGCTAAATGAAATGCAAGCTAACCTAGTAAGTAAAAGCTAACATGTGAAGTGGAAGTTAAACTAGTATTTAGTTGTTGAGTCATGTCTCAAACTGTGGCCATCAATCAAGAATGCACGTAGGAATGTTAGGCCACGCCCACTTACATAAAAAATGTAGTGGTTGTAAAATGTAAGATTTAAGTTTGTTATTTATTTATTTTTTTTTTACAGTTAAAAGGAGTTTTATAGCGATATACATGATCATCCAAAATATTAGACATGTGTTCTGATCTACTTTACTCATATCGATCATCTTTGATTCCTTTTTCAATTCTATTTACTTGAATAATTATATTCAACACAGTATCCATGTAAGAACTTAATTACTACACTACACTTGGAGGGGAAAAAAAATAATGTTCCTCAAGGGTTCTTCACTTCTTGAAGACCTCAGTGAATGGAAGACACTCTTGTAGCTGAAGTGCTCTTTAGGGTTTTAGATTTAGATTTATTTTCTAAGAGTGCAGCAGCTTTGAGCTTTTACAATCTGGGAAATGTCTCACTAATGCCATGGTTAGTCTGCTTTGTCCTTTGGTAACTATTTGGGGGAAATAAACAGATGAGGACTGATTTGTGGGTTTCGGGGGACCATCGGGAATCATAGGACTCTCATTTTCAAAATATTGCTAGTGTGGTGAGGAACTTCATGAAGCTGAAGAAAACAAATCATAACTCTTTATCCAATGATCCATTTAGCACCCTAAATCCTAAATGGGTCTTCAGTGTGTCCCTGTGGCGCAAACCTTAAAGGTTTTATAGGTTTTTAACCCGACAACAGAGCTATACACATGCTTGCCTTGGCCAACATGTGTTTTAAAACAAGGTTACCATGAAGAACCCTTGAAGAATCCTAGAAATCATACAGCTAGTTAGGAATGGCTTGGTTCTCAATGCACGAGCACCATGTGTGTACCCTCCTGAAGGAATTCTAACCATTCCCATCTGCTCCTGATCAATCCCACCCACTCTCTCGGGCACTGTTGTGTAATCCCACCTGTTCCCAAAAGACACTCTTGACCAATCCAACCCGCTCCTGCAGACATCGTTGTCCAATCCCACCTCCTCCCAAAAGACACTCTTGACCGATCCCAGCTGCTCCTGCAGACATCGTTGTCCAATCCCACCTCCTCCCAAAAGACACTCTTGACCGATCCCACCTGCTCCTGCAGACATCGTTGTCCAATCCCACGTCCTCCCAAAAGACACTCTTGACCAATCCCACCTGCTCCTGCAGACATCGTTGTCCAATCCCACCTCCTCCCAAAAGACACTCTTGACCAATCCAACCCGCTCCTGCAGACATGTTTCACCAATCCCACTCACTTGCGCAAGACACTATTTGCCAGTCCTATCTGCTTCAAAAGACTCTCTTGTCCAAACCCACCCACTCCCAAAGACATTTTTGACCAATCCCATGACCAATCCCAACCACTCTCACTGACACTGTTGATCTCACAGCTCGTATGAACGTAAAACCTTTTCATCGGGTCCCAAAGCACACCTTAGCACTCCCAAAGCAAATGGACAACTGCGGTCCATAAGATCCGATTATGAATCCTATGCAATGCTGTTGTGTGTGTGTGTGTGTGTGTGTGGTTTTGACTTGACTGCCCTAGTCAACTCTGTGTGATTATGGCAGAATACAACACAAGGCCACACTGGAACAGTTGGCATATTTACTAGCAAATCTCAGACTAATATCCTCTGGCATCACGCTAACCACTGGACTAGATTTAGCGAGCACGGTCTTCAGTCTGCATTAATGTGGAATTTCTACCACACTGTTTGCTCAGACCTCACCCTTAGATGCTATCAGATCTGAGTAAATGAGTAAAATACTCAGAGCTATGCGCATAATTATGAGTCACGCATGTGTGAAATGCACCACCGGCCAAAGAAGACCACCGTAAATCAGTTCAAATAGATACAGGATAATTCACAGAACTTCACTAATGTCGTTAGAGCGTTGCAAAACTTTACCGTTGCGGATTACATTTATTCATTTAGCAGACGCTTTTATCCAAAGCGACTTACAAATGAGACACACTCACACACCAATGGTAGCACAGCTGCATGCAAGGTGCTAGCTTGCCATCGGGGGCAACTTAGGGTTCAGTGTCTTGCCCAAGGACACTTCGGCATGTGGAGTCACCCGGGCCGGGATTCGAACTCTACCAACTGAGCCACAGCTGCCCTAGAACTTAGGGTTCAGTGTCTTGCCCAAGGACACTT
>JAFFST010054698.1:15146-18360 GCA_022414735.1 Noturus placidus | reverse complement strand
AAATTGAATTGAATTGAATTGAATTGAATTGAAATGAGGAAGGGGGCAAACACTTTTTCACACCACTGTATGTTATGAAGCAATCGGAGAGATCTATGAACAGCAGAGAGAACGTGGAAGAAATCACAACTTCACACAGATCTTGCCTCTTACCGTGCTCTCCTGTCCAAATTATCATCTGAAGTGACTTCTGCTATGATTGCATTCTACAAGGAAAAGCCGAAAACTAAGAAACATCTTTTATTCACTACTTAACCCAACAGCTCCTTCTGCTTCATCCTTCCTGACTGCTGAAGACTTTACCACCGTTTATGGTGGGAAGATTGCTGAAGGTAATCTGGCCAGAAAATCTGCCAGACCTTCACTTCTACCTCAACTCCTACACTACATGCTCAGGACTCTCCTTCTTTTTCACTGGCACATTTTTCTAATCTAACAACAGAAATGATCCTCTAAGTCATCTTTTCTTTCAGTTCTACCACCTGCCCAGTGGATCCAATCCCTTCCACAATGCTCCAGACCATCTCACAAGGCCTCCTCCCCTTCATCACTACTATCATCAATGGCTCCAAAGCATCTGGTCTGCATTCCAGAGAGCAAGGGTTATTCCCATTCTGAAGAAACCCACTATGGATCCCTCAGACACCAGCAACTGCCAACCGGTATCACTTCTCTCTTTTTAAATCCTTGAATGCACTGTCTACAATCAACTGTCTCTCTATCTCTCACAGAACAACCCCGAAGATCCTAAGCGGTCTGGCTTCAGAGCAACACATTCCACAGATACTGTCCTTTTGGCCATCACTGAGAAGGTGCATGCTGCTAGATCAGCCAAACTGTCCTCAGTCCTCCCCTTCCTTGACCTTTCAGCAGTGTTTGACACAGTCAACCACAAGAATCTATGAAGGATCTGTGAAGGAGATCCACATCTGCTCCCCACAGATAACCCTCTTCTGTTCTCACTCTTTACTCGATCTCTTGATGAGGTCATATCCTCACATGGGTTTTCATACCACAGCTATGCAGATGACACTCCACTCATCTTCTCATTCAGACTCTCACGTTTCCACTCAGATCTCAGCATGTCTGGTAGACATCTCATCATGGATGGCAGCTAATCAGATGAAACTTAATCCCAGAAAAACGGAACTGCTATTCATCCCTGGTGATTCATCACCATGGCAGTATCTTGTGATCTGAAAACTCTCTGATCCCACCTTCGATTACTGCACACAACCTTGGAGTAACCATGGACAATCAACTGTCCTTTTCCTCTCACATCGCTAATCTCACACGCTCGTGTCGATTTCTCCTTTATAACACCAGACGGATTTGTCTATTTCCATCCACACAGTCCACTCAGGTGTTGGTTCAGTCTCTTATCATTTCGAGACTGGACTTCTGCACCTCACTCCTGGGCAGGTCTGCCTGTCTAACGGTCTAACCGTAATCTAACTTCTCCCGCACCACCACACTGCTACACTCCCTCCACTGGCTTCATGTAGCTGCCTGCATCAGATTGAAAACACTGCTGCTTGCCTACAAAACCAAAAACAGACCAGCACCCACTTAACTAAAAGTACTTATCACACCCCGTACTGCACCACACTCCCTCTGATCCTCTAGCACCGCTCAACTGGTGCCAACATCTCTCAGGGTACAAGGAAAACCTGCATCAGAACTCTTCTCTGTTCTAACACCTAGGTGGTGGAATGAACTTCCCCTAGATGTCTGAACAGCTGGGTCACTGGTGGTCTTCAAACCACATCTAAAGACCTACCTCTTCCTGAAGTACTTCAATTAGCACTTTAATAAATTGTGTTGTCTGTGTGCTTTTCTTATTATATTACCTTCCAACAGAGTTTTCACACTGGTGATATTCTTAGTCAGTAACCTGGAGAACTCACATCAGCATGGATTTATTAATAGAGACTTCAAAGTACTGCTGTAAGTCACTCTGCATAAGGGCATCTGCCAAATGCTGTAAATGTAAATGATGAGGAGGAGGAGGATGAAGAGGTGATGATGATGGTTATATTATGATGATGAAGATAATGAAGGGGGGATGATGAAGAGGGTGCTGCTGATGATGATGAGGAGGAGGATGAAGAGGATGATGAAGCGAGTAATGATGATGATGGTGATGATGATAATGATGATGATGGTGATGATGATGATGGGTCCCGTCACCTCACTGCTGAATAATATGATGAGTTTCAGTACACTGTGGAAAATTCTTAGCACTTTAATCTCTCTCTCTCTGTCTGTCTGTCTGTCTCTCTCTCTCTCTGTCTGTCTGTCTGTCTCTCTCTCTCTGTCTCTCTCTCTGTCTGTCTAACTGTCTCTCTCTCTCTGTCTGTCTGTCTGTCTCTCTCTCTGTCTCTCTCTCTCTGTCTGTCTAACTGTCTCTCTCTCTCTCTCTCTCTCTCTGTCTCTCTCTCTCTCTCTCTCTCTCTCTCTGTCTCTCTCTCTCTGTCTCTCTCTCTCTCTCTCTGTCTCTCTCTCTCTGTCTCTCTCTCTCTCTTTCTCTCTCTCTGTTTGTCTGTCTCTTTCTCTCTCTCTCTCTTTTTCTCTCTCTCTGTCTCTCTCTCTCTCTCTCTGTCTCTCTCTCTCTGTCTCTCTCTGTCTCTCTCTCTCTGTCTCTCTCTCTGTCTCTCTCTCTCTCTCTCTCTCTCTCTCTCTCTCTCTCTCTCTCTCTCTCTCTCTCTCTCTGTCTCTCTCTCTCTCTCTCTCTCTCTCTCTCTCTGTCTCTCTCTCTCTCTCTCTCTCTCTCTCTCTCTCTCTCTCTCTCTCTCTCTCTGTCTCTCGCCCTCTCTCCCCCTCCCCAACATCTGTCTCAGCCTCTGTCTACTCTCTTTCCTGCATTTCATTACTGTCTGGTTTTTAAAAAAAATCTTTTCTCTGAAATGCTGTGCTGGGTTTGTAGAGATGTGGATGGTCGATACCAATACATTTTAAGACACACACACACACACACACACACACACACACACACACACACACACACACAGCTCAATCCTAATCCTCCTTTCACCTGCCGATATTCAGAATCACACAGCCGGAGCGTTATTGAGCCGAGCCGCAGGAAGCTGCGGGTCAATACTGGCGCCGAGTGGACGATTGATCCAGAGGATTAGGGTTAGCTCACATACTCCTGATTTAACACCTTCTGCCCCGCTCAGGTCAAAACCACACCTTATACACCTGTTCATTC
>JAFFST010054698.1:2646-10146 GCA_022414735.1 Noturus placidus | reverse complement strand
ACACACACACAAACACACACACACACACACACACACACACACAGACACACAGACACACATACACACACACATCACAGACACACACACATATACACACACATCACAGACACACAGACATACATACACACACACATCACAGACACACACACACACACACACACACATCACAGACACACAGACACACATACACACACATCACAGACACACACACACACACACACACACACACACATCACAGACACACAGACACACATACACACACACATCACAGACACACACACATCAAAATGTAATTTATTTCACAACATTTAGTGGAACTGCAGCGAGGAGGAATCTGGTTTGATTATTTTTGGCTTTGGAGGCAGAAATAAAGAAAAGGAAACATAACGAATAAAACTGTGAGCGGTGAAGTTAAGAATTATTCTCACTGAATGATCTCAGAATCACCCGGAAGCTCCTGATACTCGCCATGGGTTTATATTTCACGTGCATGTAACACAACACACTGCACAACACACACGTGCATGTAACACAACACACTGCACAACACACACGTGCATGTAACACAACACACTGCACAACACACACTACACAACACACACATGCATGTAACACAACACACTGCACAACACACACTGCACAACACACACGTGCATGTAACACAATACACTGCACAACACACACTGCACAACACACACTGCACAACACACACGTGCATGTAACACAACGCACATTGCACAGCACACTGTACAGAGTTTTAACACGCCGATGAATATATTTATAACATCTCATACACATGCAGCTCAGAATGCTTCACACAAACCAAACAACATAAGGATGAAATAAAAGACATAAATGATAAAGTGTTAGGGTCAAATGATGGTCAGATTTGGAGTCTGTCTGAGATTTGTGCAGTATAGAACTGAAATTCTGCTGGATCACGCCGGGTTCCAACTCTAATCACCACTTCAAATATCATCTGAGATAATTAATTAAATAAACTAGGATGAAAGATAAATGAGAAAAAGCAGACATGATCAGCACTAGCGTCACGGTTCAAACATGAAGACTTCGGGTCAGGTGATCCACTATGACAAAACAACATCACAATGTCCAGATCCGTGTTTATTAACTGGCCGAATTCAGAACTGAGACTAAAACATGGTCTAATATTTACACCTGGAGACCAGAGTTCAGGAACATGGAACAGTCAGTGTATTTCATTTCAATAACATCACACCAGCCAGAACACGAGCCTGGATCTGTAACTGTGAATGCGTCACTGATCTTCTTCAGCCTGTATCTTCAGCCTGAATCTTCAGCCTGGATCTTCAGCCTGGATCTTCAGCCTGGATCTTCAGCCTGGGATCCATTTTAAACCTTTAATATCTGTATACAATATTGATACTTCTGTAAAGCTGCTTTGAGACAATGTCTGTTGTTAGGAGTGCTATACAAATACAAATGAGTTGAATTGAATTGGATCTGTAGCTTGTAATGACAGCACTGTAGCACTGATGAGGTGTTATGATGTTCTTCGATGTTCTCCACAGTGACAGGTTCCTCAGGAAGGAGTACAACACATGAGTGGAGCAACATGCACAGAAAGGTATTTATAATCTATATGCACAAACGTTTGTGGACACATGACCATGACACCTGTATGTATGTCTGCACAGCTTTGCTCTGTGTCCTGATTAAAAAGGAACTCTGGTGTTATTAACATTAAAATGTAAATAATGCAAATCACACATAAGCAGATCACAGATTTGACGAGTAGGACCTGCTGTGTATGCTGCTGAAAGAAACAGAGATAATACTGAGAGAAGAAGCAAACCTTGGAGTTTTGTCTGATTGATGACATTTTCAGGACATTTTTAGGAACATTTTGGGCTTAATGGCTCCTTTATGACCTTCAGCTGAGATTGGATTCTGTCTAGTGAAGCTCTAAAGATGTGAATAAAAATTCTGTTGGTAAATGAATGAGTGTCAATGTGTTGTGGGCCTGAGAGAGCGAGCTGAAGTCGAGTGGTGTGATGTGGATGTGTGATGGATTGTCGGTTGTTGTGTCTCTATTTGCGATTATTTGCAGATCATTTCATGGGAAGTGACTATGGGTGCTGAAGGTCAGAGCAGTGAATCTGATTGATGTCAGAGAAGGAGAGGCAGGTCACACTCTGGCTTTTAGAGTACATCCCATGTCCATCAGCACCAGTGTGTGTGTGTGTGTGTGTGTGTGTGTGTGTGTGTGTGTGTGTGTGCGGTCAATATTTGCCACTTATCTTCATGAAAACTATCTCCAGATCTTCAGCATCACACTGACATTTCCTGACTTTCTGTTTTTCCTCCTCCTGACGTGTTCACTGTTCAATAGAGTTCTCATTCATCTCAGATATTGGACATCTAGTGCACTATGTAGGGTTTAAAAGTGATCATTTCAGAGAGGATGTACTGGGGAATATAGAACAGTAATCCAAATCTGTATCTGTAGTGCATACAGAGCTGAATCTGCCTAGTGCACTCAACACAGTCCCGAAATAATCTTTTATATATCACACTTATTTATGAACTAGGGGTCTGCACTACGTAGGGAGCCATACACACATTACTTTTATATATATAACCTAAAAACTATTTTTATTCTATATAGGGAACTTAGAATAAAACAATTGTCCATGTGCAAGTCAACTAATGCACGTAATAGTATATAATATATGGTATAGAATTAACCAACTCATTCACTCGCTCACTCACTCACTCACTCACTCACTCACTCACTCACTCGCTCATTCACTCATTCACTCACACACTCACTCACTCGTTCACTCACTCACTCGTTCACTCACTCACTCACTCACTCATTCACTCACTCACTCACTCACTCACTCACTCACTCACTCACTCATCCATTCACTCACTCACTTACTCGTCACTCATTCACTCACTCATTCACTCGTTTATTCACTCACTTACTCAATCACTCATTCACTCAATCATTCACTCACTCACTCATTCACTCACTCACTCACTCACTCATTCACTCACTAACTCATCACTCATTTACTCACTCACTCACTCATTTACTCACTCATTCACTCACTCATTCACTCAATCATTCACTCACTCATTCACTCACTCACTCACTCACTCATTCACTCACTAACTCATCACTCATTTACTCACTCACTCACTCATTTACTCACTCATTCACTCACTCATTTACTCACTCACTCACTCACTCATTCACTCAATCATTCACTCACTCATTTACTCACTTATTCACTCACTCACTCACTCATTCACTCACTAACTCATCACTCATTTACTCACTCACTCACTCACTCACTCACTCACTCATTTACTCACTCATTCACTCACTCATTCACTCACTCACTCATTCACTCACTAACTCATCACTCATTTACTCACTCACTCACTCACTCACTCACTCATTCACTCAATCATTCACTCACTCACTCACTCATCACTCATTTACTCACTCACTCACTCACTCACTCACTCACTCACACACTCACTCACTCATTCACTCACTCACTCATTCACTCACTCACTCATCACTCATTTACTCACTCACTCATCACTCATTTACTCACTCACTCATCACTCATTTACTCACTCACTCGCTCATTTACTCATTCACTCACTCACTCGCTCATTTACACACTCACTCACTCATTCACTCACTCGCTCATTTACTCACTCACTCGCTCGTTTACTCACTCACTCACTCATTCACTCACTCACTCACTCACTCACTCATCACTCATTTACTCACTCACTCATCACTCATTTACTCATTTACTCACTCACTCACTCACTCACTCACTCACGCACACACTCACTCACTCACTCACTCACTCACTCATCACTCATCACTCATTTACTCACTCACTCACTCATTTACTCACTCATTCACTTACTCACATTTACTCACTCACTCACTCATTCACTCACTCACTCACTCACTCATTCGCTCATTTACTCACTCACTCACTCATTCACTAACTCATTCACTCATTCATTCACCCATTCCCTTGCTCATTCACACACTCATTAACTCGCTCATTCATTCACTCACTCATTCATTCAATCATTCACTCACTCATTCACTCAGTCACTCAGTCACTCATTCATGCACTCACACAGTCACTCACTCATTCACTCACTCACTCATTCACTTACTCACTTATTAACTCACTCATTCACTCACCCACTCACTCATTCACTCTGACATTTACTCATTCACTCACTCACTCATTCACTCACTCATTCATTAGCTCAATCACACACTCATTCATTCATTCAATCATTTACTCGCTCATTCGTTCACTCACACATTCACTCACACATTCACTTATTCACTCAGTCACTCACTCATTAACTCGCTCAGTCATTCACTCATTCACTTACTCATTCATTCACTCAATCACACACTCATTCATTCATTCATTCATTCACACATTTACTCATTCACTCACTCACTCATTCATTTACACATTCATTCACTTATTCACTCAGTCATTCACTCATTAACTCGCTCATTCATTCACTCACTCATTCACTCACTCATTCATTTACTTTCAGTAAGCACTTTATCCGGATCAAGGTTGCAGTGTATCCGGATCCGACGATCACAGGACAGCACCCTACATAGTGCACTAAAATAAATCCATAACAATTACAGAACATTATCAAGAACATTCTCATCTTCCCATTTGTCTCTCTGTCTGTTCATATAAAAGATATTTAGTTGTTGTAAACATCAGTGTGTGTGTTTGAGTGTGTGTGCGTCTGTGTGTGTTTGAGTGTGTGTGCGTCTGTGTGTGTTTGAGTGTGTGTGTGTGTGGGGGGCGTTAGTTAGATATCTGTGTTGCAGCCTCATTACAGTCATTTCTATAATAAATGGAGATTATTAATTATTATTTTAAGGGGATTAGTAGGTCACATTATGTAGCTGAAAATCTGCAAATTCTCACACAGAAAACTTTTCTGAGCTTGTAATTGATGAATTGCTGTTAAAACTGTATTATATTCTAATTTGTCAGGATTAAACACCATAGACAGATGACCATGTTCTGTATTAATCCTCCTGAATAACTCGTGTTCAGCTGATGTAAAAGCTGTGATATTAAAATAAAATGAAGGTGAATTTATAAAGAGGAGCACAGCTGTAGAAATGTCTCTGAAACTGTATGAAATGAGGCTTTGATTAGTTTCCAGATGTTTGAGCAACACACATTATTGATTTATTAATAACCTGTAGGGATTTACACACAGTGAACAGACTGAATTAATTTAAATTATACATTTTAATAATAAACATTCAAACATGAGGGGCAAAAAACAGAACTGGACATAATTTTATTGTTGTTATTTTAACTTCTGGTCCACATGTAGACACAGTGGACTGAATATAAAAGACTAAAGGGTGACTCAAGACTCAAGTAAATATTGCAGATAATGTCTATGTATCCATTTATTTCTGAATGATGTATTTGACTTAAAATGAGTAGTTTGTATTTAATAGCAGTTAACTTGAATTTAGAATTTTGAGGGAAGTATTGAGTAGAATGTAGGAACACTGAGACGCTTGGGTTATGTGTGAACTTTAAAAAGCCTGTGGCACTTTTCCGTTTGGAACTGGTGCAGCTCTCATCTTTCTGGAAGGTTCCCAGCTCAGACTGATCTCAGAACACGATGGTCAACAAACCCACCTCAACCTCTTTTCACCATTTCTCATATATGAAGATCTGGAGCAAACATTTCACACCAGATCAGCAGCTGAACCTAAACCAAGATCAGAGTAAACCAAGATCATTGCTATATGAATGGAACAGCTATGAAGTTCAAACAGGTACGGGTAATAACACACACCTGGTCCATGTTGACAGAATTGCATGTCCTGAAGATGTTGCAGGAGCACTTTCATGCTGTAAATCTTCTGTTCTACCCTGTCCCAAAGGTGATCTAGTGGATTCGGGTCCGATGACTGGGAAGACCACTGAAGAACTGATCTCATCGTCATGTTCATGAAACCAGTCTGAGACGACTTTTGCTTTGTGACATGGTACATTATCATGCTGGGAGTAGCCATTAGAAGATGATAACTGTGGCCATGAAGGGATGCACCTGGTTGACATTAATACTCATATACACTGTGGCATTAAAGCCATGACTGATTGGTATTAACGGCCCAAAGTGTTTGAAGCAAACATTCCCCACACCATCACCCCACCTCCACCAGCCTGGACTGTTGACATAATGTAGGTTAGGTCCATGGATTCATGCTCTCAGTGCCAAATTCTGACCCGACCATCTGTGTTCCTCAGCAGGAACCGAGATTCATCAGACCAGGCGACGTTTCTCTAGCCTACAACTGTCCAGTGTTGGTGAGCATGTGCCCACTGCAGCCTCAGCTTCCAGCGGCTACACGATTGGCTGATTAGATAACTGCATGAATGAGTAGGTGTACAGGTGTTCCTAATAAAGTGAGTTTATATCTTGTCAAATACATATACTGAATTGAGTAGTCATAGTTGTAAAAGTCATTTTTAAATAATTCTATTTATGAATTTCATATTATGAATAAAATATTTACTAAGAAAAATGAACATATTATTTATATAGCCGCTATCCCTACTGTAGTTAATGTAATAAAACAAAACATCAAAAGTTTTTTTCCTTAATATAATGTTCTTATTTTTTGTTCAGGATCCTTCATTACAGCTTTGCAAAAATCTGAGTGTTCCATATCCAGCTTGATGAATGAGGCCCGATATACAGTATATCGTCTTAACCCTGAAACCATTACACCTACTACTGTGTTCTCTCTCCGTGTCTCTCGGAGGATTGCGTGCTAGGGCTGCTGTTAATGAGGATGAGTGAGAGTGGGTACAAGTGCATATCTGTACAGAGGGATTGGGGCAGATCAGAAAGGAAATATTATGGGAAAATAAGTCTGAAAGCTTCATTCCCCACAACTTTACTGACTTAACTTACAGAGATCCAGCTTGGGTCTCCTGCTGAGGCTCCAGATGACGACAGCGCAGGTCGCACCTCCCATTCCACAGAAAGACCCACTGTACAAAACTGCTTAAACAACATGTGTAAGAGAATTAAAAGGGCAAGTGGACACACATCTGTCTGGTCCTCCATCTCAGTGCTCCTCCTGAAGGGTGTTGTACAAGAGTTCTCAGCTGAAGTGTCTGGAGACTTGCAGTGGCGAGAGCTTCACTCTTCACTGCTCCTCCCCTCTGCATGTTCTGTGGGTTACGGACCCTCTGCTTGTCTATTCCCAGAGAAATGTTTATTCTGGGATGTAAATATTTCTGATCTCACTCGGGGCGTTGTACAGTCATATTTATTTTAGTTGGACAGGTAAAGGTGTGTCCTGTGATGGACTGGGATGTGTGTACCCCACCTTGTGCCCGATGCTCCCTGGGATAGACTCCAGGTTCCCCGTGACCCTGAAAAGGAGTA
>JAFFST010054695.1:27268-46976 GCA_022414735.1 Noturus placidus | reverse complement strand
CATGCAGCTCTGCTACCATTGGTGTGTGAGTGTGTCTCATTTGTAAGTCGCTTTGGATAAAAGTGTCTGCTAAATGAATAAATGTAGATATGTTAAATGGTACTCTGAAGCTTCTCCGATATCAATATTGTGTTAAATATTGTGAACTATGATACTACCCGCTCATCGGCACATGCCTTCTACAGAGACGAGACGCATTTCCTTCTTCATAATCGCCTGAACGATTCAGACAGTGATTCAGTTTTGTTTTGTTTTTTTAAACAAAAAGGCCTTCAAAAGGCCTAAAACGTCTTATTCTGTTTAAAACAATGCGAAAATAATCCGAGATGAAAAGAGTAAAGAGCTGGATTTCTCTGAGGCTCAGCTCTAACGCAGCCTGAACATACAGTGGAGCTAATAACTGAGAACTTTACAAGGAGAAGAGCGAAGGAAAAGAAAGAGGAAAAAAAACCCAGCGCCAGACATGCTGGCACCAGCATTCAGCTCTGACGCAACACAGGAATCCCAACAAGGAGATTTCAATTAACAATGAAATGTAACCATGAGCCAGTTTATGGCGTGAAGGGGCGGCACAAGCCTACGAGGAAAACCAAAAGACGTGATCGAGCAACGTGCTTAAGAGGATGTGCCGAAAATCTAGCAAACAGCATGAAAAAGCTTGCCAATATTAGTGTATCAGTCCCATGAATTATAAACTTTTATACTCTGATGTACATTCCTATACACACACACACACACACACACACTCACCATAGTCTCACTGATTTTAAACGCTTTGCATATAAAACATATTATAAAGGGGTAGAAATGAGGTCAGATCTTCATGAAGTTCAGCTGAGGTGTTCTCTTGGTCTCCTTGAAATGAAAACCGAGCCCAAAATGCGAGGGATAAGATTTAAAAACACAAAACACAGGAATTTTTTCCTTTCGTTAAAAAAAAAAAAGAAAATTATAATAATAATAATAATAATAATAATAATAATAATATTGCAGAGTTGTGGTGCGATCGTTCTCCTCGTTCATGCGAGTAGAAATGTGAAAAGGCAGGAAGTGTGAGCATGCACACGCCCACACCACACGCTACGGCTGGGCAATATGGGAATAGATCATCAATATCGCCATATTCAAACCTTACAGTACAGTTTAGGGTCTGTGTGTGATGCGTTCATTAGATTTACGTTTCAAAATCGAAGAAGAAACATTTTGTATGCAATCCAGAGGTTAAAAAAAAAACGTTTTCAGCTTTAAAGTGATTCATATTACACACGCAACACACGCCTTTTGTGTTTCTATTTTGTTTTGCAGCATTTCAGATTCATTTTGGGGTGAAAATTTATTTTTATATATATATATATATATATATATATATAAAAATGGCGGCTGTGTCTCAGTGGGTAGAGCGGGTTGTCCACTAATCCACTAATCGTAGGGTTGGTGGTTGGAATCCCGGCCCGGGTGATCCCATGCCGAAGTGTCCTTGGGCAAGACACTGAACCCTAAGTTGCCCCCAATGGCAAGCTAGCACCTTGCATGCAGCTCTGCTCCCATTGGTGTGTGAGTGTGTCTCATTTGTAAGTCGCTTTGGATAAAAGCGTCTGCTAAATAAATAAAAATGTAAATTTTTTTTTTTAAATAGCAAGAAGGTGACTGAAGGAGGACGACATGGAGGCTGGAAAAAAAAATTAATCAGTCGGATTTTCCAGGTTCTGTAATTTCAGAATGTTTTTAAATCGGCATAAATGTATTATTGCGCTGTTGTACATCATATCTTTTATGAAAACTGATTAAATCACACCAAGAGAACTTGTACTTCCAGGTCAAATGGGTTCAAGCTGAAATGTACTGCAGTGGGCAATTTATTTTCTTTGTATCTCTCTAATATTTCATTTCTAAAAATGTTGTGCAATGAAAGTTGAGCGAACGCCACCGTGTCCGTGGACCCGACAGTGTGTCGATGCTTTTATAACTACATATTTACTCGTTGTAACATGCATCTGATCGCATGTTATATAATGCGTATAATTTCCCCTCTTTTCCTCGTTCAGTGCTTTTGATCTGTTTGAAATGTTGGATTAAAAATCCCTGAATCACTTTTTATAAACAGAATGAAAATTAAAAAAAGGCTTCACTCTTTTTGTTGGTACTCGACCGTGCTTGATGCCTTGGTACGCATCACGTATCGTAAAAATATCTTCCAAGTATCGCGATATGATATTTTTGCCAAACTGCCCACCCCATCACACACACACACACACACTCTGTGGCAGCACTTCCTTTTCAATTACTGCCACTGATCAGCCATCCACATTGCTCTTTGAACGTGTAAATAAGACACGTGTACGTAATACCTATGCATCAGAGCACCGTCACCATGTGAGTCCTTCAGGAAGCACTGTTCTGTCCTACAGTTCAGCTGAAGAATGAGGAGCGTGAAGATGGATAGAAGGCGAGGAGTATGAGGAGGGCAGGGATGATGGCGTGAAAGTGGAGTTAGTAAGGATTTTTTATGAGAATAAGGATTGGAGTCCAGCCCCCCCGTAGTCTATGGCATAGTGAACAGGAAGCTCTTTCGTTCGCCAAAGTCGTTTCCCCCCAAAAAATTCTCTGGGCCAGCTCCGGGCCAGAAGAGCACGACAGCGTGAGAGAGGACCAGGGAGAGGAGAAAAAGACGATAAAGAGGATCTGGCCTCATCCCTCATTCCTCTCCCCTCCTAGTGCTGGGCTCATCATCTGCCTGAAGGCTGTGTGGTCATGATGACGTGTGAGTGGCCACTCTCTGCCCGCTGGGTGCCCATGCCGGCCAACACGGACATGGCTACAGCCTCCGCAGCTGCCCGTGAGCTCATGCCGTTCGGCCCTGATGATCCTGAGGGACTCAGCGCCACTGAGCTGTGCTGGATCACCGGAGCAGGAGAACCTGTGGCCTCACACACGTCCTTCATGGATTCTTCTCCTGGAGGACACGACACACATGGATGAGTGACACACCAATCACACATCCTGAATAAAATACTTAATCCAATATCCAAAAATCATTATCACAAAAATTCTCAAGCAAATAGGCAACAAATTCCTTCTCTTTTTATATCTATGCATCATCACAATATCTATCGTTCTATGTGCATTTTTAACTCTATATCTATACCAATGTCTCTATATGTATACATCTGTAACTCTAGAACAATGCCCCCTCTCTCTCTGTATGTTTATACTATATTCGGAGGTCTTCAACAGGGGGTCCGTGACCCCTAGGGGGTCCGCGGAGGTACTGCATGGGGGTTGCGAAAGTTTTGGTACCAGTTTGATATAACACAATTTCATACAATATATATAATTAGGGGGTCCCCGCTCCATCTCGCCATCAGTTTGGGGGTCCTTGGCCTGGAAAACGTTGAAGACCCCTGCTATATATAGAATAGAGTTCACATGTGCATTACATAAGATATGAAAGATATGACAGTAGTTTGACGGTTGTCTTTTCGGTTTTGCTGAAGCAACCAAAAGACAAAGTAAACTACTAATTTGTCATGCCTATTGCACTTTTGGCTGGGGAAGGATTTGCTTCTAGAGAGTTGCACAAAAGCTAAAAATTTTATTATATATATATATATATATATATATATCAAATTTTTAGCTTTTTTTTTTACCTTTACATGACCTTGTACATGTTCCTCCACATATTGTTCTGCACCCATTGCAAAAATCATTGAATTTTCAAAGAATACAAAACAACCCAGCTACATAACATTTTTTTTAGGAAATTACAATCAAATTATGTTTTTAACTCATATTTGTGCGGGATCTCTTTATATCTAGCAAATGCAGTAGTTTTATGTTATCTAAACACACGTTTTTAAAGATCCTTTTTCGTCATGGTGTGACTCACCCAGGTAGGCAGCCTTCTTCTGTAAGGTGGTGACAGGACAGTCCTTATGGGCCAACAGCAGCTGCTTCAGATGAGCCACTTCGTTTCGTAACAGAGACACCTCATTCTGACACACACGCGCACACACACACACACACACACACAAGAACAGATGAGCCACCCCCCAAAGTGTGCAAACAGAGATGTTGATCAAACAGAAACTTCTGCAGGCATTTCCAGATGTTCTTGGTGACTCAGACAAACCTTAAACGGGAGGCAAGATCTCAAGCTGTGAAGGAGTGAAATGACTGTGGTTCCTGAAGTGTGTTCAACTTGGACACACACTAAATGACTTACTGACATGATTTCCTTTCAACTTTCGTTTGTGCCAGCGATTGGTTCTGAATAACGCGGCAGTGCTGTAACCTACACACGGTTTAAAAGAGCCACGTGTAGTACACTTACCGTGAGGGAGACGTTCATGGACGTCAGCTCCTCTGCTTTCTTCTCCAGAGAGTTCACCCAGATCTTGCGCTTCTGCCTGCAGCGGGACGCGGCTGCTCGGTTGCGTTCCAGAAAGCGCTGTCTCCTCTCGTCTGGATCGTCGTCCATCGTGCGCCGCCGCCGCCCGCCTGTCGGCTGAGCCGGAGACACCTAGACACAGAAAAAAAACATTACAATTAACCTCAACTATTCTAATCGAGTGTTTTCATATGTCTTGCAGGGTTCACATTAGGGTTAAAGACTCCTTTTACAATTCAAATACCGAACGAATTTTCAGACTATTTATCTATTCAAAAAAATAATCTTCCTATCAGAATGTTACAACACATTCTGTCCATTTCAAACCTCCATTTTGCATTGTAGAGGGGGAAAAGGTATTGCATGCTTCCTTCATATTTTGGGGTATGTATATTTAAACATATGCTTTATAAAATGACGCGAATGCTACTCTTTCCAAATCAGTCTGCCTGCTGCGCTCCATACATCAGCCGAGGAGTGAGCTGGACACATGCACGAATGATGTTCAGAATCAGCAACATATGGGAATATTGAAATACTGACAAAACAGCACAAAACATAAATAAAAATATGTGCATATACAGTCCCCACCAAAAGTACTGGAACAAGGCCTTAATTTGTTTGATTTTTTTAAAGCTGTACATTGAAGACATTTGGCTTCAGCTTCTGGATATTTACATCTAGAGGTGCTAAACAACTTAAAACCTGCAACCTTTGGTGGCAGACCACCTGATGTTCTTGTGAACAAAAGTATAGGAACACATCGCCTTAGAGTAAATAAAAATAAAGAACACTTAATATTTGGTTGCATATCCCTTGCTTGCATTAACTGCATCAAGCCAGTGAAGCACGGACATCATCAAAACGTTGCTTTTTTTCTTCTGTGTTGCTTCTCCAGGCTTTCTCAGCAGCTTCTTTCATTCAATACAGAAGGGACTGGATCTCTCCTGCAGTCACCTCATAGTTAAACGTTTTGAGAGAAAATAACGACACTATATCGTTTATTTGCTATAGTGAGCTAACTGATAAATGGATCATTTGTCCAGCCCTGGAAAGCTACTTGTTAAGTTTGTGATTTTCTTTGCTCAGGAAAGCAGAACATTTTCTATCTTCTTTAAGACAGTCTTACACAAAAGTAATTTGTACTTAGAAAGACCAAGTGTTCTTTAAAGTGTAAACGGTACAGTACAAAACAATAAATAAAACACAAAAAAAACTAAACTCTGGGTTTGATAGAAACTGAAAACCCCCTAAATGTTACTATGCATGTGCAGTGTAGAGAGCGAGATAGTAATTAACTACGTGCAGTAATATGATGTGTGACGGTGAATGGAGGACCTGGGGCTGTGCAGGGGAAGGAGCATCAGGCTGCTGTACCAGCAGTTGGCTCTGCTCCATCCTCTGTGGCACCATGGCACTGGAGCCCATCGCTATGCTGACACAGGCCGCTGTGGTCTGATGAGATAACGCTGCCTTCAGCCGCTGAAGGAACATAAGCACAACACAATCCAGAGCTTTATACCTCATAAACACATACAATAACCTGTTAACTAACTAACTAACTAACTAACTAACTGGATCGTCCGTATATTCAAATACACTATAAACGAATCCTGTGTTAGAATCTGTAGTTCGACTTAAATAAAATCATCAAGTACAACCAAAGCTTCACTTGCTAAAGCCAGTGCTGCAGTCAGTGCTTGTCTGTTTGTTGTGAAAAGTGGCACCCAGACGAGATACCCTCACAGACATGCTAAGAATTTCAGAGCACGTCTGCCTGCCTCACAGACCGTAGCGTCAACACACTACATGCATCTCGCTCACCATCTTAGCCTCGGTATGGGGGTTGTATCCAGATGGAGAGGAGGAGCCACTGCTGCTTCCACCTAGCGGAGGACCTGGGATTCCTGGAATGTTGGGCACCATACACATGGGCCTAGCCAGCTAAAAAGTCAAAGGAAAAAAAACCCATCAGAATAGATTGCGTACACAGCATGGTCTAAAGGAAACAGACTCGGTTGACTGTAAACACAAGTGATGAAAAGGTATGAGCAGAGCTTACGGATATTACAGAAGACATTTGCACTGGACCTGGGAGCATGTTTGGAAGCATCATCATTGGGTACGGACCAGTTGGAGACCTTCGGGCAGAGCACAGAGATCAGGAAGGGTTGTATTTTTTTTCCCTGCCAATAAATATGAACCCTAGCCTACTATGAAATCCTGTGAATAAAAAAAAAAACAAAAAAAAGAAACAAATAAAAAAAATACCCAAAATTATAGAAATGCCAGTCCAGAACTGTCAGCATGGTACGTGATGATTCTGTCTCTGACAGTTCCATAACCTCAGCTACCTCACTCGAGGTCATGGCTGGCCTTAGACAGTGATGTTATGAACGATGTTGGAAATGCTGCACTTTTGCATCTGTATCAGTCAGAACACATTATCTCTTCATTCTGAACACTGTATTCATATTTGGTTTCATCACTAATCTAAAAGCACGAGGAGTTTCCCTGTACTTTCCGAGCCCGTGTCACTTCTTCTTTTTCCCCTCTTTGTTATGATATAATGTAACACACTAAAGCCACAAAAGTGACGATTTGGTGAGGACACGTGTTACTCCTTTTGAGCTGCTGGGAACGCTCAACACGGTGGAAAAAAAATGACTCAGAATAACAGGTGGATAAGGAGCGGGTCTCGTAAGGGCGAAGGCCGATTAAGCATAAAATCAAGCGTGTGAAAAGGATTCTTCATTTCGTCTGACATTCCCTAACCTAAAAGTCCTGAAATCCGTAGCAAGAGCTAGAGCTGAATGCCTCATAACGGCCATAATCACATCAACTCAACATCCCTAATTAAACAGCATTAAAAAGGGTAAGCAAGCAATGAACTTACCCAAGGGTGCGGCTGGAGGGTGGAGCCTGTGTGATGACCGAGGTGGGTGAAGGCATGGTGGGATGCAGAGGGTCGTAGCCGAGGTGAAGAGGAAGAGAGCCCGGACGGACGATGGTGGGCATAGGAGCAGAACTTACTGCTGGTTTAGATGGAGATTCCTGAAAGAAAAAACATGTAGACGTTAAAACACTGCTACTCACCCGGGATTTACTGAGCCGTAATAAAGACGGAAGAACAGCGATGAGGTATTTACTAGGATTCTAGGCTTCTAAGCACTAGGCATTGTTACAGAAATAGTAGAGAAGTTACTAAAATAATCAGCGCTCACTAAAATGTCATTATTATTATTATTATTTATAGCTTCGGCACACCGAAACTGACAAAATGGCTCCATAGTTTTTAAATGACGTGCTGAATAAACAAAACCCTTATACGGCAGTGTGGAGAACCCCAATTACCAATTTACCTCGAATAAAAAACACAAACAAAAAAAATCAAACGTGGGAAACACTTTACAGAATAGAAAATAAGGGTGATGTGTAGCACAACGCTTCTGTTATGCCCGGCGAATACATTTGCTAATAATATTTCGGCTTGAACGTGTCATTTATGACTGTCCTGACTTCAGAGACATGTTGTACCTCAAAACTGGCACAACAGTGCGAATGTGTATTCATGACTTTGCTCATCACAGCTGCGTGACGACACGGTAGAGACTCATAAAATAGGTGGAGCCACCCACCAGCCATGTCTACAGCGAGCCAGTGTAGATTAAATACTAAAGTAAGAAAGGAAAGAAATAAGGAAACATCCGAGTAAACATATTACAGTATGTAAACAAAGAGTGAAGGAACTACGGATTTATTTAAGGATGGATGAAAGGGAGGTAAAGATTTAGTTAAATAAGTAATGAAAGGAGCGAGGATTCTGGCAAGTACGGACACATGGTAGAAAGAAAGAGGGAAGGACGGAAGTACAAAAGGAAGCAAGAAAAGAAGTGCAAAGGAAAGGAAGGAAAAAATATGGAAGAAAGGAAAGGAAGGAAGAAAGAAAGGAAAGAGAAGGATGGAAGTATGGAAGAAAGGAAAGGAACGATGGATGGAAGTATGGAAGAAAGGGAAAGAAGTACGGAAGAAAGGAAAGGAAGGAAGGATGGAAGAAAAGAAAGGGAAGGAAGTATGGAAGAAAGGGAAAGAAGTACGGGAGAAAGGGAAGGAAGGAAGGAAGAAAGGAAAGAGAAGGATGGAAGAAAGGAAAGAGAAGGATGGAAGTATGGAAGGTAAGGAAAGGGAAGGAAGGATGGAAGAAAGGGAAGGAAGGAAGTATGGAAGAAAGGAAAGGGAAGGATGGAAGTATGGAAGAAAGGGAAGGAAGTACGGAAGGAAGGAAGAAAGGGAAGGAAGGAAGGAAGGAAGAAAGGGAAGGAAGGAAGTATGGAAGAAAGGGAAGGAAGGAAGGATGGAAGAAAGGAAAGGAAGGAAGGATGGAAGAAAGGAAAGGGAAGGAAGGATGGAAGAAAGGAAAGGGAAGGATGGAAGTATGGAAGGTAAGGAAAGGGAAGGAAGGATGGGAGAAAGGGAAGGAAGGAAGGAAGAAAGGAAAGAGAAGGATGGAAGAAAGGAAAGAGAAGGATGGAAGAAAGGAAAGAGAAGGAAGGAAGTATGGAAGAAAGGAAAGGGAAGGATGGAAGTATGGAAGAAAGGGAAAGAAGTACGGAAGAAAGGGAAGGAAGGAAGTATGGAAGAAAGGAAAGGAAGGAAGGATGGAAGAAAGGAAAGGGAAGGAAGGATGGAAGAAAGGAAAGGGAAGGATGGAAGTATGGAAGGTAAGGAAAGGGAAGGAAGGATGGAAGAAAGGGAAGGAAGGAAGTATGGAAGAAAGGAAAGGAAGGAAGGAAGAAAGGGAAGGAAGGAAGTATGGAAGAAAGGAAAGGAAGGAAGGATGGAAGAAAGGAAAGGGAAGGAAGGATGGAAGAAAGGAAAGGGAAGGAAGGAAGTATGGAAGAAAGGGAAAGAAGTACGGGAGAAAGGGAAGGAAGGAAGGAAGAAAGGAAAGAGAAGGATGGAAGAAAGGAAAGAGAAGGATGGAAGAAAGGAAAGAGAAGGATGGAAGTATGGAAGAAAGGAAAGGAAGGAAGGAAGTATGGAAGAAAGGAAAGGAAGGAAGGATGGAAGAAAGGAAAGGGAAGGAAGGAAGTATGGAAGGTAAGGAAAGGGAAGGAAGGATGGAAGAAAGGGAAGGAAGGAAGTATGGAAGAAAGGAAAGGAAGGAAGGATGGAAGAAAGGAAAGGGAAGGAAGGATGGAAGAAAGGAAAGAGAAGGATGGAAGAAAGGAAAGAGAAGGATGGAAGTATGGAAGAAAGAAAGGGAAGGAAGGAAGTATGGAAGAAAGGAAAGGAAGGAAGGAAGAAAGGGAAGGAAGGAAGTATGGAAGAAAGGAAAGGAAGGAAGGATGGAAGAAAGGAAAGGGAAGGAAGGAAGTATGGAAGAAAGGAAAGGGAAGGAAGGAAGTATGGAAGAAAGGGAAGGAAGGAAGGAAGGAAGAAAGGGAAGGAAGGAAGTATGGAAGAAAGGAAAGGAAGGAAGGATGGAAGTATGGAAGAAAGGAAAGGAAGGAAGTATGGAAGAAAAGAAAGGGAAGGAAGGATGGAAGAAAGGAAAGGGAAGGATGGAAGTATGGAAGGTAAGGAAAGGGAAGGAAGGATGGAAGAAAGGAAAGGGAAGGATGGAAGTATGGAAGAAAGGGAAAGAAGTACGGAAGAAAGGGGAGGAAGGAAGTATGGAAGAAAGGAAAGGGAAGGACGGAAGTATGGAAGAAAGTGAAGGAAGGAGGTGCCAAAATTGATAAGGAAGATTGGAGTTATGGATTTTATGAAATAATAATTATGTAAAGAAGAAAGAAAACATTTTGGGAAGGAGGGAGGAAAAGAAGGAAATATGCCTGAAGGAATATCAAGAAGATCAGATGGACGAAACAAAGTGGTTTAAAGAAAAAAAAAGAAGGAAGAAAGTGATAAAAAAAATGGAAAGACATAATTAAGGAAGGAATTATATCTTTTCTTTTAAAGGAAAAAAAATCCATCTGTGCATCCTCTTATCTGTTTAATGACATTTAAGAGTTGCACATGCTTCACTAAAGCACAAAGCAAGACTCTGTGGGTTTTGCGTTTTCTCAAAAGAGAATTCCAGAGAATTATACGTTCAATGCCTATGCGTGTTCGTGTTGTTCTCTACCATTCCCCTGGCCGTGGCCTCCTTGTTGCCGTCTGACTTGCTGGAGATGGAGTCTGGACTAGTGGGAGGGGAGGAATCCACCTCGACAGGCTCTTCTTCCTTCACTCGAACTATGTCTGAGGGCGTCTGTAGACTCATGTCCAGAGCTGAAGAGCCAGGGGCAGGCAGCTGCAGTGTGAAGAAAATGTGTGTGAGAGAGAGAGAGAGAGAGAGAGAGAGAGAGACCAAAGAGTATAGGAGAGGGGGAAGGGAGAGAGTGCGTGTGAGACATAAGAGCAGACGGCAGTCCACAGACCATAAATCCTCTCATTTTGGCTACAGACAGTGAAGTTGCTCAGCTTGGAGCAGCTTCGCCTGTGCGAGTGAAGCCCTCCACCCAATCCCAATGCTCACAGGGTTCTTGGCTCTCTTGTCATCATCTTCCTGGGCTTTACGGAACTCCTGCTCAAAGGGCATGGCTAGCTCGTTGAACAGGCCCACTTCTTCACAGTTCTTCAGGAAACGAGTGGGAGTTGGCGTCTGGTCTGGGGCGGAAAACAGATCTCATTACGTATAATACCTATACATACAATTCCTCTATTCAGTGCACGGCAAAACGTGTGTGAAATATTACATAAGGAAATGAAGAATGAATGGCCAAACTGCTCGAAATGAATCTAATATAAATAAATATATCTAAATAAATGCCTGTGTGAATGAGAATGAGTGAATGAGACCGTGTAAAGCACTTTGTAGAACATCTAAATATATTTTTAAAAGTGCTTCATAAGTGCAGACCATAAATAAACCATCCTAAGAAACACTCAACTGGCGCTAATCTCTGCGAAAGGTAGAATACCGTCATCAGCCAGGTAAGGTTGTAGTTTGGTTGCAACTCTGCATGTTTGGTTATTTTTGCATAAAAATATGTTCTGCAACTTTTATTACAGGCAAGAGCAGAGTTACTGAGCAATTAGGGTTGATCATATTAAATCCCAACACTGTACACTTCCTTTAAATCACCGTAAACGTTCCGACTGACTTCATCGTAGCTCCTGGTCACGAGCAGCGTATGTTAAAAGTGACGATAATTTTTGTCCTGAAAGTTTTGTTATAGATTTTTTATTCTTGCAGTTAACAAAATATAACCGAATCCATAATTTTTTATTTTTTAAAGCAGCCTTTCGCTGTTGGTTGCACTCTGTTTGCAAACCTAAATACCCTACATTCCATAAATAAATAAGTAAATAAATAAACAAACAATTTTAAATATGAATATTTTTGCTTCATCACCCACCCCTTCAATCATTATGCTTCAACAGTACTATATTTTCTCTGCTGTTACAATAGGCTTGTGTGAGAAATATTATACATACATACACACACACACACACACACACACACACACACATATACAGTATATATATATACACTTATATACATACACATATATATACACATACATACACACATGTATACACACACACACACACACATGTATACATACACACACACACATGTATACATACACACACATATACACAGACACACACACACACACACATATACATACACACACACGTCAGATTTTTCTCACAGTAAATGGAGAATGTTTTGAGTTCAATAATGCGAGATAAAAATCTGAGTGTGTGTTCAGCTTATCTAACAGTACAGTCAACATCACTTAATTATATTTCTTTAAACATTTTTTGGATTTTGGCCAAAAGAGAAAAAAAAACAGATGTTTTAAATCTAAAAATATTAAATTAACATACTACAATGTGTCAAATCTAACACTTTGCACATAATGATAGTAAAAATTTGAACATTATTGTGTACATTTGAGGTGATCAGTGCTTAGAGTATTTCACCTTGGCTTGTGGACATTAGACAACAAATTTAATATACGATAAGTATTATACAGAAAATGACCTAAAAATGTATTGTTTTAATCCACCATCCAGCCGTGCATTTATGACGGTCACTGCCAGCAAGTAGTGCCCGACTGCACAGCTGGTAATATTATTACCCCCCTCTCTTACTCTCCTTAAACCTTAAAAAGGTAGAAAATGCTCATTTTCCTATATATATTTTCCCACTGGACAATTAAATCAGTTATCGTCATTTTTTTGTAATGGTAGATTCCACAACACAAGCCAAAATCTGAGAACAGACGTATTCTGCTCCAAGTGCTATCCTACTGCACAATCTCTCCAAGATAAACAAGTTGGATTAAAAAATACCTGCGATGATGACAGAGTCTGTCCGGGCAGGTCCGAACTTCAGCGTCATCTCATGCTTGTGCTTGTGGACAGCGAGGTGGTCCTCGTTCGTAAACCTCTACACAAGCAGACACGAAGAGAGACGAAAACATTTATAAAAGTGGAGTTGAGGAAGAGAGAACAAGCAGGGTTGAGAACTGAAAGGAAGACGCTTGTAAAATTAAAACAAATAACAGGGAGTGGACTAAGAGATGATTTGTCTAGGAAAATGATCATGCAGCCAAGAAACTTCTTCCTGATCACTTTCACAGTCAACACAGGCCAGATGAAAAGGAAGTCATGTACACACAACGAAGCTCACCACACAACGAAGGCAGCTTACTGTCCACGTCAGAGTCATCGGGCTCGGTTTAAAGCAGCAGACAGACTGGCGTTACAGTAAGTGCACGCCGTTTTCTGCTTTCGGGGAGATAGACAACAGTGACTACGTTTACATGGACAGCAGTAATCTAATTATTGATTACAGTATTGTGATTAAGGTGTTTACATAAATGCTGCACTTATATAGCGCTTTTATCCAAAGCGCTTTACACTGTGTCTCATTCACCCATTCACACACACACACACACACACACACACACACACACACCAATGGTAGCAGAGCTGCATGCAAGGCGCTAACTTGCCATCGGAGGCAACTTAGGGTTCAGTGTCTTGCCCAAGGACACTTCGGCGTGTGGAGTCACATGGGCCGGGAATCAAACCACCAACCCTACGATTAGTGGACAACCCGCTCTACCGACTGAGCCACAGCCGCCCCTAATTTACATGAGTCGCTTATAGAATACTCCTGTCATGTTCCCATTTTACATATTATAGAACATAGATCCATTAATGGCACACGTCATTACGTCACTGCACTACGTCGTCCCCACCAGAATTTCACGCATCGACATACAGTTCGTCTTCGTTATGGTACCAGATACAGTTTTGGGAGTTTTTATTTTTAATTTCACGAATGCTTCATGTTCACATAATTATTTGTCGTGCTGTACGTGCATTAAACCGTGGGCTGTGTCCCAAACCGCATACTTACCGACTACATGTATCTCACTTGCTATACAGTAGGTAAGCCGTGCTCTCTTGTTTGGCATAAGGCGGTTGAGCTCTGCCGTGTGTGTGTGATCGTGTCCTGTCGCAAAATGTGGTGAAAACTCTCACCCGATGTTAGTGTGATTAAGGTGTGTACATGTCTGTAATACACCTCGATAATGCGACTAAAACATGAACACTCCACACGTCTTAATTCGATTTGTGTTTACTTAGAGTATGACTTTAATCGGATTAAGGTCATCAATAATCACTGTTTACATGCTAGATTCTCAATCAGATAATCAGAGTATTGTCTTGATCGGGGTAATATTGGATTATTGTTGTCCGTGTAAAAGTACTGAATGTCTACATTTCTGCTGCAGAAGTGTTAATAACGATGTAGATCACTGACAGCACAGTGCGGCTACGGTGGTTAGGGTAAAGGATCAGCCACACGCTGATAACGATCTCAAGATGTAGTTACGTTCACGGCATTTAACAGTCACTCTGATCCGGAGAGACTTACAGATGTGATTTATAGTCTCATCTGTCTTCATCTGTCCACTTTCGATGATCTCGTGTCGACTGTAGCCTCAGATTCCTGTTCCTGTCTGACGCTGTGGTTTTTCTGTTGTTGTAGACTATCTACTTCGCGGTACAATGAGTTGTGCATTCGGAGATGCATTTCTGCTCAGCACGGTTATAATGTGTGGTTATTTGAGGTCGAATCCATCTCCTCTGTCCTCTCTTATTAACATGGCGTTTCCACCCACAGAACTGACGCTCGCTGAATGTTGTCCGCACCATTCGGTGTAAACTCTACAGACTCTGCGTGTGAGAAAATCCCAGGAGATCAGCAGAAAACTCAAACTAAAAAAAACTCAAACCAGCTCATCTGGCACCAGCAACCATATCATGGTCAAAATCAACACCATCGCATTTTTCCTGAGGTTTGCTCTTGCACCGTATCTGCAGGATCTTAAGCACTGCACTGCTGCAACATGATTGGCTATGGGGGGGGGGGGGGGGGGGGGAGAGGTTCCTTACCGCTAAGTGTATACTGATGCTTTGAGATTTCAGGAACAAGCAGCATAAAAAAATAAGATATTAGGTCAAAGTATCATAGAAGTCAAGCTTTTTCTTTTTTTTTTTTCCTAAATGCAGCACTCTTAAAATCGCTTGTTGTGAAAATGTTTTTAATTATTGTAGTATGAGTATGTAGACAAGCTCATTGGCTTGTCATGAGCTTTTCCTGCTTGGTGCTGAAACGTTTAGAATTCCACCACTACAGACATTAGGAGAGTTATTTTTATTAGTCAGATAATGACATTAACACACACATAAAATAAAAAAAAATAAATATTACACACACACACAGACACACACACACACACACACACACACACAGTACATGTATGTGCTGTTTCGAGGAGGAAACCACACATCAGTTATCACAGGGAGCTGAAAAGATGAACATGGACGTGTCCCCTCTACTTTGCAGCTGAAATGCACAGATGAAGTCATTCGTACGTTCCAACATCCCGCTTCGGCGGTCGTTTGAGCCCAAATTTACAGCAGTTTAAAATCCTAAATGTTGATGAAATTCAGTTCAGTTCCATTTATTTCGCGATGAACTGAAGCGGATCGTTTTAGACATTTCCGTGTAGTCAGTCCCTCCAGGATTTTGTGATCCTGCGGACATGGAAATGAACGCAAAAATCAAGCGAATTCCACGATATTTGGCGGAGACTGCAATCTTTCAAAATCAACACAGATTTTCCACAGATTTGAGCCAAGACGCAACATCACGACTCACAAATCTCACAAATCTCATAAATTGTGAAAAAAGTCGCAGCAAAATCAAACAACTCTTCGAAATCCTGTATGGACTGACCAGCTAACTTAGAGTAAATGCATTTATTAAAAATTGTGTGTGTGTGAGAGAGATTTGTGGACTTGGGAATGTTGCTGCTCTTCAACAAAACCAAGGGTCACTACTTCCAGCTAATCCTCCGCCTGCTTCCAGGCCGGCGATTCAGGATAGGGCTGGGTGATGTGACCAAAATGACCATCACGATACATGAGGACATTTCTATGATACGTGGTGCTTAATTAATATATAATTTAGCCAACAAAAAGTCTGCAAAACTGTAGTAAAATTATTTTTTAAAAAGGTTCAAATGAGTTTTGACGATAGTTTTCTTTAAAGCCCACAAAGGCTACATAAAAACAAACGTACGTATTTAGTACCATTTCATTTGTTATGAGATATATATATATATATACACACACACACACACACACACACACACACACACACACACACACACACACACACCAACCACCATGCCAACAATATCTCAGAAAAAGAGTATCGCGTTATCGTTTATCACGATAGAGATTATATCGATATATCGGCCAGCCCGAATTCAGGCCAAGCTCTGGGAGAAATCTGGGCCGTCTTCTAAGGCCTATTTCTGGCACCCGTCACAGCCCGGCCGCGAAAGAACAGAGTGGAAACACAGTCGAGTGTCAGAGGCGTATTTTTAGATGCACCAGAATCACCGATACAACAACAACAACAACTGCGCGGCTCAGGAGCTCTCCTCTCACAAGGTTAGGGTACAGCTCTTCTGTTTGCAGCGGCTGAGGAAATATTCTCCATTTGCACACCAGCTCACTTCCCTACAACTTCCTCTTCTCAGAACACAGAACCACGTTTAATGAGTCGGCCTGTTGCTAAGAAAGGATAAGGTGACTTTCGGGAAATGGAACAAATGGGTTATTCTAGATGGTACAAATGGGGGTGGTATCGTGTTACCATTGCTGCCTGGATGTTCGTTAGTCACTGTAAAGTAACCTCGACGTGTGGAGAGATCCGCCGTTCTCGCGGCCTTCTCCACGGAGACTGGCTCTTAGATTAGATTACGTAACATTCCTTATAACATGATTACAAATGAAAATGGAAAGAGTGTCCTTGTGCAAGAATGCACGCTGTAAAGCATGCTGTGCAATAATAATGAGAAAATGATCAGAATTATTTTACTCCAATCAATATTAAAACTTATTATTTAACAATTATTCTGTCAATATGAGGGGGGGGCTGTCTTATTGCATCATTTTAATCAACAAAGGGAAGAAAAAAAAATCATCTACACTGTATATTATAAGCGCATATTCCTTCAAAATACACATTTCTTGCTTTCTTGAATCTGATTACGGTCACATGACTGCTTTTCTAAATGAAGTCTTAATGCGTTGATACAGCATCACACAGTTCCTACAGTGCATATGATTTAACACAGTCAATAAACGAATCCTTTACATTACACTTCAGGCTTTAAAACCGAACTCACTCCACTGAAAATTTTGCGTCCTTGGCTTTTCGCACTTTTAATAATAGTTCCTTGACAGATGAGCAGGTTCGACACCCAGAAAAACGAAACAAACTCTACTTCCTATTGTGACTTCTGCATGTAGGTTTAAATATAATGCGCTCTGCTGTGAAGTGATGATCGTCAGTACTGTCACTAGAGCACGTCTTTCCGAGTCGCAGCATTAGACTAAAAATGTCCGACTGTGAAAATAAATAAATAAATAAATACCCCTCGACTCGGAAACTTGGGACGGTCTCCTCGATTCCGAGTTCGGCGTGCGACATCAAATCAACATGGCTGCTCACAGCATCACCGGTTAACCACGCAGCACTTCTTACCTTCAAATTAGTTACGCAAGCATTTATTTTAGATCAGTCGTCACACTAACGTTGACGGGTAAGTAAGTACACACTATACGGTATATAAATGTGTGTGGACACCTGACCGTCACACCCATACAGTATGTGGTTCTTCCTCAAAGTTTAAAGCACTGTCTGAAATGTCTCTGTATGCTGCGGCGTTACGATTTCCCTTCACTGGAACTCAGAGACCCGGACCTGTTCCAGCGGGACAATGGCGCTGAGCACAAAGCGAGCTCCATAAATACACTGCTTGCCAAGGTGGGAGTGGAAGAACAGTCGAGTGTCCTCCACAGAGCCCTGAAGTCAAGCCCACCTTTTTTTTTGGCCATATAGTGTGCATCACTCCAACAGTTATCTGCCTAGCATGTAACAAAAGATGATCATCTAGCTCAGGGGTGTCCAATCTTATCCGGAAAGAGCCGGTGTGGGTGCAGGTTTTCATTCCAACCAAGCAGAAGTCACACCTAGACTGGTGGCTTTTCCTTATCTAAATGAATGACTGTGTATACACACACACACACACACACACACAGTATCTCACTAACGTAAGTACACCCCTCACATGTGACATGTAGCACAGTGTCATTTCTTCAGTGTTGTACATGAAAAGATATCATTACATATTTACACGCGTGAAAGGTGTACTTACTTTAGTGAGATACTGTATAAACACATATTTGAAATATTGCCATAAAACGCGCAGCACATGCTAGTGTAAAATGAAAACGTAGAAGAGCTCGGCTACTCCAGCAAACAGCCCACTTCACTGGGACTACGAAACCATTTCAGAGGGACATGCCTGAGCAAAAACAGCTCAAATCCCTGGAGACGTACATGACATGACAACAGCTACTACAGGCTTACTTATAAACAAAAAGAGCGACGAAGATCACGTGCGCACAACTTCTTCTCGACGTCCTTGCCAGATACGTTTGTAAGAACAGCATTACGGTTTATCTACCAACACGACGACTCAAAGCCTTTATTTACAAACGTTCAAGGCCTGAAGCGTTCCGAGTGACTTAATCTCGCCGATACGAAAAGATCATGGATGTATTACTTAAGTTTCAGACACACACGCAACTCTAACTCCAGCTGTTTAACCATTCAGTAACTGATGTGTTGTGTTATCTCTTCACTTTCACACTAATAGTCTCTTCATAACCGCACCAAAAGAATACTCGACCCAAAACCTTGGTGTGAACTCTGCTCACCACGTGTCAAGTGCGAGGAGATGTGTTCGTCACTTCCGCTTTCAGTTTTCGATGCCTTCTCGGCTGTGCGTGCTGCCACAAGCTTGAGGGTTTCTTTGCTTAATCTGCTTTCTCCCCCCCCCCCCAAGCATGTTGCTGTTTGGTTAAATTACAGGACGCTGCATGCACCGAGTTGCCCGGGACCGTGTATGACAAGCAGTGGAACGTTGATTAGTCAGAGATTATTCGTAGGCTGAATCGTACAAAGTTACTGAGACGTAAAGGGAATGCCAGAGACCTACACGCTGGAGGCATGAAAAACAACTAGCGTGCGTACGACACTGAGTGGGGCAGAAGTAGCAGAGCTGACCAATTGTGTGTACTGAGAGCAACGGCAGTAAAAATAAATATATAAAAGAACCTCAAAAGGAGCCTCGGGACAAACTTGGGACGGGACAGAACACACACACACACACACGAAACCTAAGATAGGTGGAGAGAGAAAATCAGAGACTTACCTGCCCACAGCCGGGAGCGTTGCACACAAAAGGTTTGTCGTCCCCCATTTTTGCAAACGGCTTGCAATACAGCTGTGGAAGAGGAGAAGAGGAGAACATTGTTGAGGATGTTCAAGAGCCTGGGAAAGAAAAAAAAAAGTCTGAAAAAGCCTGCGCAAGGCCTCCAGCTGCTTCTACTAAAGCGGCGCTGCTTCTCTGGTTGTATCCGTCGTCCGTCAGTACAGGAAACCAGGTTAAAAATATCACGAGCCGAGAAGAAAACACACATACGCTCGTACGAGTGCGCGCACACGCACGCACAGATGATACAAAGCAAGAAGAAGTTTCCCTAGTGATACTTCCTTTACGCTGGAGCCATGTGACTGGCCAATGAGGAACAGTTTACACACAAGTCCGTAGCCGGGATTTGCACAAAGCCTGCCAATACCTCCTTCCCTTCTCCCTTCCC
>JAFFST010054695.1:3131-14202 GCA_022414735.1 Noturus placidus | reverse complement strand
ACACACACACACACACACACACACACACACACATATATAAAAACCAAAACAGTTTCATTTTACAGTTTATTTACTTTACAGTACTTGCACAACACTAATAACTCGATGAAGATACTATAATTACATTAACATTATTAAATCATTATAATTACTCTATTAATTATTATTACTATTATTAATGACTCAGGAGAAGAAAAGTCCATTCAGCATTGCAGGATATTCTGATTCTCCTCCTCACTAATTAGTCGCTTATAAAAGTCAACTTTAACAAGGCCAGAACTAACAATCACGCCGACTTGGGCCGAATGCCAAACCACGCCCTCCTAGATCCGCAGTGCACACTATTAAGGATTTAACCCCAGTACTTCCGCCTCCGCCTAGTGCCCTTACATGCGGTTTAGGTTTCAGCCTCAGTACACCGCTGCCTTTTCCCGCACGCGCCCGTCCTACAAACTTTCTGCGTCTCAGCTCGCCATTAAATAGTCACGATTTTATCTTCTTCTTCAAAAGCGAACTAGACTACAGTCACACATCCTCCGAGTTTCAGCTTTTTAAAAACCTTTTCCGTGGCTGCCAATATAATTAAGCAGCTCTGGAGCAAGGCGAGAAAACTTTGTAACTCGCGATGGCTTCAGTGTCTCATCATCTGCCCGCCAAACCGCTGTCCGCAGTTACAGCCCGGCTCTTTCTGCTCAGTTCTCCGCCATGTTAGCCGCGACACAGACACCGTTACTCATTCTCTGACTTCCTTCTTTCCAACTTAACCTTGTTTGTCAGTAAAGCGCGTTGATTTCCTAGCAAGCTTAGCGACCATGCTAGCTGTGTTATTTTTCACAAACCTACCCACATTCTGACAAATCCCGCCTTCTTCACTCGGATTGGCTGACCGTTCAAAAAGCATTTTGATTGGATAACGTGTTGCCAGACTCGCGCGTGAGGATGACGAACCAGCTAATCGTAGCGCGCAAGGCGGGGTTTGTCGAAATACGGGCGGCCTCGCGCTCAGACTTCGGTCGCAGCTAACAAGCTACAAGTTGACAACACAACAGATGTCTCGCAAAGTTAGTTTTAATCCTTGGCAAATGTTTTAGAAACGTTTGAACAGTCACCGTGCGCTTGTTTAGTGGAGTTACTTATCGAATTTGACACTAGCGTAAATGTTTACAAACTCACCTCAGCGCCCCTCTCTCACTCTGTTCACTCTCTTCTTCGGAATTTGACACGCCCCGCCCCTTCAAGTATCGCGAGATTAGACGTCACACAGCGTCATGTCCTTTAACTCTACTGGCACTGAGTGGGAAATTGAATTCAGGCAGCACGTGTAGTATAATTTATTGCTTCTAAATATTGCTCACAGTCTCACAAATGTCTGATACAAATCTTTTTGAACATGGAACATGGTTTTGAACTCACGTGTGAATGTATAAAAGTACCAAGTAGCCACCTTATCCTGGTCATGGTGGATCTGGAGAACACTGGGTGTGAGGCAGGAATACACCAGGCTGGGAAACCATCCATCCATCATCAACCGCTTACTCCTTTATCAGGGTCACGGGGAACCTGGAGACTATCCCAGGAGGCATCGGGCACAAGGCGGGGTACACCCTGGACAGAGTGCCAGTCCATCGCAGGGCACAATCACATACACACACACACACACATTCATACACTACGGACACTTAGACACGCCCATCAGTCTACCATGCATGTGTTTGGACTAGGGGAGGAAACCGGAGTACCCGGAGGAAACCCCCGACACACGGGGAGAACATGCAAACTCCACACACACATGGCCCTGGCGGGACTATACATTTACATATATAACTATACATTTACATATATAACTATACATATATGAGAACTGAATTCAGCTTTTAATGGATTTTCAGGAATGTCTTGTCTAAACCACTGCAGCAATCCATCCATCATATATATCGCTTATCCTTCATCGTGGGGAACCCGGAACCTAGGCCAGGGAGCATGGTGCACAACGTGGACGGAGTGCCAATCCATCGCAAGGCACAATCATACACTTTGGACATACCAATCAGCTTACCGTGCATGTCTTTGGAATGGTGGAGGAAACCGGAGTAGCCAGAAGAAACCCCTGAAGCACAGGGAGAACATGCAAACTTCACGCGCGCACACACACACACACACACACAGGACAGCGAAAGGAATCGAACCCCCAACGCTGGTGGTGTGAGATAAACGTTCCAACCACCAAGCCTCTCACACTGCAGCAATATTACACTGAAACTAAACCTAAATTACAGTCTGCAAACTGTAAATATTTAATTATGTACAATGTAGTATCATGTCTAAATTTCCTTAATTAAGGCTGCTGAATTCTGAGTGTATTACAAGTTCTTAAAAAGGTTTGAAAGGCGGTTGGAAGAAATATGTAGGCGAGAGGTGATAAATACACAGACTAGTGCTTCCTGGATACTAAGATAACAGAAAGAAGCAGGCAATATTTCATAGATGAAAGAATTTGTGTGTCTGCAAAGAGCGTGTGAGGCCATGGGTAACATCTGTATTTAAAAGCAGGAGATTATAGTGTCCTTTATGGCCAGCCCTGGACTGTAAATGCATTCTAGCTTAATATTTGTAAGTTAAAAATGGCATTTGCCATACAGTGGTTGAAGGATGAAGACAATGAGAAAAAAGATAGTTGTTGAGGAATGAGGTAAATCTATGTAGTTGTACATTAGCATACACATAAACTAGTATACTGTGGTGAGGCATAAAAGAACCAGGGATGAACATGCTTACATCCATCCATCCATTTGCAGTACCACTTATGCTACACTGGGTCCCAGGGAACTTTGGGCACAAGGCAGGGGACACCCTGGACTGCCAACCCATCACAAGGCACATTCATGCACGATGGACAATTTGGAAATGCAGATCAACCTTCAACGCAAGTCTTTGGACTGAGTGAGGAAACTGGAATACCAGGAGGAAACCCCCAAAGCACAGGGAGAACATGAAGGCTCCTTACACGCTGGGTGGTAGAGCATTCGAACTTCCAACCCCAAGAGGTGCGAAGCTAACGTGCTAACCATTAAGCCACCGTGCCCCCAGGGATGAACATGTAGATAATACATAGAAATGGGCCCAAGACAGAATCCTGTGGGACACCTTGAGAAAACAATGGAGGTAAAAGGGGCTCTGGATCCACTGTCACACTGACCAGCATAAACGGATTACTAAAGATGAACGAATGAAAGCAGTAAATACAGATGACCGTATCAAAAGAAAAAGGAACATCAGGCAGATTAAATTAGAAGTCTGTACTTAATGAAAGCAATGGCATTCTTGAAGGAATTCAGACCAGAATCTAATTAAGTGTTCCTGTTCAGGTAACGACGACAGAGAGACATGTATTAATAATAGATGTGAGGGTTGGATGGAGTGAGTTACTCTTGACATGTTGGGTCAAGGGTTTAAGCTACTGAATGATGTAAAAGGTGTTCATGCAGGCAGGGTACAGGATGAAAGCTGATGTATACTATAGTCTAATCGTTTTATTTTGGTGGTACTGAAGAAAGTCATTTCACTGAAAAAAAAGGAGAGCCAGACAGCACGTGTACAAGCTTACCGATATCTGGGAAAAGTCTATCAGGTTTGTTTCTACATTCATGTTAGATAAGCTCTGCTAGTCGAAGAACATTACTAGTGGTTAGAAGCATTCAAGGAACTGTCCAGTTGCCTTCATGGACCGTAGCATGGAGTGGACCAAGGAGAAGTATGGGTAAAAGGAATGGACAGAAAGCCAAGATACTGAAAGTGGTAGAAATGATGGATTTATGATTACACCAGGGGGTATTGTCGCTTACTGGTTAGTACGTCTGCCTCATACCTCCCGGTTCGAAATCCGCCTCCACCCTGTGTGCGTGAGGTATGCATGTTCTCCCCATGCTTCAGAGGTTTCCTCCAGGTTCTCAGAGTTCCTCACCCAGTCCAAAGACATGCACTCTAGACTGACTGGCATTTCCAAATTGTCCGTAGTGTGTGAACAGGAGTGCCCCGAGTTTCCTGGGAGAGGCTCCAGGCTCCCTGTCAGAAGATGCTGATTCATTTGCTACAACACCAGTTCAGAAGAAATTTATATTAATGCAGGTTTATATTAAAGGGCATATTCGAAGACATTATTGTTTCCATATTAACAAGTAAATCACAGGGACCGGTATCATCATATGCTCTGAATGACTTTTGTCTAATAATAAACAGAAAAAAAGTTATCAAAGAACATCACCAGTAACATTTATGTAAGATTTTTTGGAAGGAGTCTCCAGTGTCAATACTTTGTCACAGTTCAAGGTCATTTTCCACCATAGGGAAGGAAAGAGTAGGCTGAACGTCGCGGTTTCTCAGTAACAAGCCACATTTTTGTTTGGTTAATTTCACAATAGAGGAAAAAAAAAAGAGGGAATAACCGTTTATGCAGTTTGTGGGAAAAAAATAAGTACACCCCGTGGAAATTGTTGGCTTTTTTAACATATTTGGACAAGCAAACATTTGTTCTTCTTTGAAACAGTGCCTTTTAATAAACGACACACAAAAATCATCATTTTGTAGTACTTTTCACAATTTAAATCAGTCACGTGGAAAAAGTAAGTACACCCCTACATTTATCACACCTTCAAATCCATAAAATTAGAAGGTTGAAGATTGGATGACAGTTAATTATGATTAATTCATAAGAACCTGCTTAGGGAGTGCTTATTTAATCCCCTCTCGTATCTAGTGTCTGGAGTTCCCTTTGTTATTGAGGTGTGATCATGCCCAGGTCTAAAGAGTTCTGTAAGGCCTTCAGAAAAAAGATTGTGGATGCCTATGAGTCTAGCATGGGATTTAAAAACCTCATTCAACTGTACAGAAAAATATCTAAAAGTGGTGAAAACTTCAAATGACTGCCAATTGACCCAGGACTGTCCGTCCCAGCAACTTCAGCCCAAGAGCAGACCTGATCTGACGCGAAAAAAAGTCTCCAAGAACCCCAAAATTTAATCACAGGATCTGCTAGTAAGTCTTTCTATGGTTGGTGTTAAAGTGCACGCTTCTACAATAGGAAAAAGATTGCACAAGTTTGACCTGCATGGGAGGCGAGCCAGGAAAAAGCCTTTGCAAGACAACAGTTTGCCAATAAGCATGTAGGCAAAGACCGGACCATTTGCAATAATGTGCTCTGGACAGACGAATCAAAGATGGAGCTGTTTGGCCACAGTAACAGCAGACATGTCTGGTACTGACCAAAGACAGCTTTTCAGGAGAAACACCTCATACTAACTGACGCACGGTGGTGGAAATGTTATGGTTTGGGATTGCTTCACTTCCTCAGGGACTGGACAACTTGCATTCATTGATTGAACTATCAATTCTGCATCATATCAAAGAGCGCCGGAAGAGAATGTGAGGCCATCTGTCCGAAAGCTGAAGTTGAACCGAACGTGGACCTTTCAACAGGATAATGATCCTAAGCACATTTGCAAATCCACCAGGCAATGGCTCAAAAAGAAGAAATGGAGGGTCATGGAACGGCCGAGTCAAAGCCTGGATTTGTATCCCTCTGAAATGTTGTGGGGGGATTTGAAACAGGAAGTACATACAAGAAAACCCTCAAACATCTTGCAACTGAAAGAATATTGCATGGAAGAGCGGTCATAAATTCCAGCAAGTCGATGTCAGAGACTGGCGGACAATTATGCAAAACGCCTACAAGAAGTTATTTCTGCTAAAGGGGTGATACTAGCTTCTGAGGCCAAGGGTGTACTTACTTTTTCCACACAAGAATATCACATCTATTGATATTTCTGTTTAATAAATGATTGAAAAAGCTCATTTTCCTTGTGGTTTTGTTCAAGTAGATCAACTTTTCATTAATAGGCACTGTTTCAAACATGATCAAATGTTTGCTCGTCCAAATATTCCAAAAAAGCCAAACAATGTCCATGGGGTGTCCTTATTTCTCTCCTACACAACTGTAGCTGTTATAAGTGATAGTTGTTTACGTAATTATGTTATGATGCAAGTTTTTAATAAACAAAAATGCAAATCAGTGGAACATGAGAGACAACAAGAGGAAAAAGAACACTTCAGGATGTGCTGTTAGTAAAAACTCCTCACAAACAAGACTTGAGAAGTGAAACGGAAGAAAGTGCTACAGAACACCAAGTGGTTTATGGATTTCTGGTTGTGGTGGTTGTTCCGCATATATTGGGAACTAATAAAACCAACGCAAATACAATATTGTTATACAATTAGCCTTCAAATTTGCTGAACACTGCTGAAACCGGTACATGTTTAAGCTCATTGCTTTTGCTCTGAAACTACCACCCCAAGTTTCATGTCAGGGGTAAAAGCTGGACATTTGTTGCCAAATATGGACATAGGTTCAGATTCTACTAGCAAAAGGACGTGTGAAGAACAGAGGAAGTTAATGGAGAATAAAGGTCTTTATTTAACCGTAGCGTAGTTTCCTTCCTGGGCAATATTTTACATTTACTTTAAAAGTACGTCCTGTAATCTTTCGAGGGAAAGAAAAAAAATAAATCAGCTTGAGCGCTATAAAATGATTGGCGAGGGGGGTCAGGTTACACTTTCTGTACATCCTGAGATTTAAACTCATCCGTACAGAGGACCTATTGTTAAGCAAGATGCATATATAGAGCTTATTATTTTGTATTAGGATGATCCAAACATATAACACTTTACAGAAGGCACAGTCCAAGATCAGATTTATACTATACAGTTAAAAATAATCACTGCTGTGACTCTGAGAAATATAATAATCCTGATCTTTCCCATTTACACCCTGTTGGGATATACATAATGCTTTAAAATAAAACAATAGGAATAGAATTATGTATATTAAATGTACGTTAAATAAAAACATGTAGTAATGAAACGCAACATACTGTACGTACTGTATACAATATGTTTCATCAAATATCGCCCCCTTCTGGCCAACAGCCGATCTTACCCCATGCATCAGACCCACTTGCCCCCAGGAATGAACTGAAGCCCCACATTATGTGATGCAGGATGGATTTTACTTGTATTTCACAGGAAAAGTGTGTTAAGTGGTTGGCTGCACACAATACAGACATAGACATCACACTGGCTAATTTTCTACTCAGGCTATTACTGTACAAACATGATTTGCAGCAGAAACATGAGGCAAATGTCCCGCAGAAAAAGAACTCAAACAGATTACGAGCGTATTAAATTCAGGAACGCGAGATATCTGAAAGGAACGTGCTAGTGTTCTACCACTGATAAATCTGTACAGATCCTAATAGGAAGCACTCATAACCACTTATCACACACTACAGGATTTGCTCCCTCAGGGTACAAAACAACGCAAATAAACCCACAAAAGAAGGTAAGATAGTGGTCCTTGTTACGCCTTGAAAACGAGGTGTAAAAGTACACTGCATCGTCTAGCTCAAGAGTGTCCAATCCTATCCGCTATAGGTGCGGGTTTTCATTCCAACCAAGCAGAAGCCACACCTGATTCTATTGAAAGCCAAGAGCCACTGATTAAGGGTGGGTCTCCTGCGTGGTTGGAATGAAAACCTGCACCCACACCGACCCTTTGAGGATAAGACTGCCCACGCCTGCACTAGGTGTTCTCACTAAAGAAAAAAAAAAACAAACTTGAGGGTAGCACCAGAATGTGTAGCCTATAAGTAATACTGTGGTACTTATTTTGTTCTTGTCCTGAAAGTATGAAGTAGGGCTGGGCAATATATCGATAGAACATCGATATCGTGATAAATGCTCACGCGATACACTTTACCGAGATCTCGTGGGTATGATTTATTTTTAAACGTTTTGAACAATTTCAAATGAAATGGTACTGAATGGATGCTGCCGATTTGCCGGTTTATTTTTTAATCTTTCTTTGTGTCGGCATTAAAGAAAAGTATCGTCAAACTCAGTTGACTGTTTTTTTGTTCATTTTTTACTTGTTTTGCAGACAGTTTGTTAGTTAAATTATACCTCGTGGTGCACATCATGTATCGTAGAAATTTTTGTCCTATCACCCAGCCCTCGTAGAAATTAAAAGGAAATGGCTAATAACATGGTTTGTTTCCTCATGGAAACCCCAGTTACAAATATATCTAAAATAGTATCATCCACACACAAAAACCACTTCAATATTCATTTTAAATTTAAATTATAGCAATAGTTGTTTTTTTTTTTTTTTTTTTTTTTTTTAAAACGCTTGTGAAGAATGTGTGAATATATTAGGAATTCTCATACGAGTTTATACCATTCCCCATTTGTTTCTTCTTTGCACTGAAAGAATTTTGGATTCATTTTGTTCATTACCGTTTGAATAAAGTTCGAGTATCTGCTGTTGCATGCTGTTCACTTGTGCACCAATACCGTACAAGTCATTTTTAAATTAGGAGAAATAAAAATGTGCACAACACTAAATTCTCCGTTTCTATTACACTTACCAGCCCCTTTAATAGGAAACCCCTGTATTACTCATTCAAGCAAATTATGCAAATCAGCCAATCATGTGACATAAAATCAGGTGAGCCTGTGCCCTCTGTAGCCACAGATTCCTGTCGGAGAAATATGAGTGGGACCTGATGTGGTCTTTTGCTGTTGTAGTCCATCCACCAATAAGTAGTGCGTGTCGAGATGCTGTTCTGCTCACCACGGTTGTAAACAGTGGTTATTTGAGTTACTGTAACCTTCCTGTCATCTCAAACCAGTCTGGCTGTTCTGTTCTGTGGAAATCTCAAGGTGTTTCCTGTTTTAGTCGATCAAGAACTTCCGAAGGCAATGATTAGATGGTCAGGTGGGCACAATTATGGTTGGAGCGGAAGGCAGATCTCCAGGAACAGGGCTGGTGACCACTGCTCTAGAGACTACTGTGCATGGAATTCACAGTTTCTGAAATGCTCAAACTTGCCCATGCCACGATCAATGTCAAAGAGATCACATTATTCCCCATTGTGATGTGAAATGAAGCCCTCGACCTCGATCTGCAAAATTTTATGAATTGTGCTGCTGTTACATGATTGGCTGATTGGATAACTGCATGAATAAACAGGCATACACCGGTGTTCCTATTAAAGTGGCTGGTGGATGCATGTTAATACGCAGATGTCAGGCTGTTGTGAACCTTTAGCGATTTGTTTTAGTACATTACTAATTGCTCTGCGGTGCATTACAGACAGTCTGTTCTCCATCTCTATCCTTTTCTCTCGCTTCTATATCCCCAGTGTCTCTCAGGAGTACGTACTGTTTAACAGACTCAGGCAGCGGGAGCTGGTTCACGGCCGTGGGTAGGTACTGCACCCCGAGGCTGTTGCGCACAGCGCAGCGGGCCAGATCTCTCAGCGACGCCGGTTGGGCCATCATGCTGGTGAGGCGAGCCAGAAGCTGCGGATGTTTACTGAGCTCGTGAGGCACGGAGCCGTCGGCCCGGCGTATCTCCAGCCTCCCTGCGGCGCTGCACAGCAGCTCCAGACACTTATCCTCCTGCTCGGAGCCCAGACCACGCGCCAGCAGTGCCACCAGACGTGAAATGGGAGTCTGGCCCTTCAGGTTGGTCACGTGCACTTGGGCGCCGTAGTCCAGCAGCACACGCACGCTCTCCAGGTTTCCCTTCATGGCGGCCCAGCTGAGTGGCGTGTCGTTGTTGTAGTCACGTGTGTTAGGATGGGCGCCGCTCTCCAGCAACGCACGCACACACTCGGGGTTGTCTTTGAAGGCAGCCCAGTGTAGCGGTGTGTCCTTGTTGCCATCCAGCGCATTGGGCTGAGCTCCGTATTCGAGCAGCAGCTCTACGCAACCTTCGTCCTTCTCTGCCGCGTAATGCAGCGCCGTGCGATTGTAGCCATCCAAAGCGTTTACCTGCGTGCACGATACAGACAATTTAAACTAATATTCACTAAACTGATATTCTGTCCTCAGACACTCAACTCTTCTCTGTCCAAGTACATGTACTACGCACATGTGCAGACATTTAAAAAGTATAAATGTCTGTACATGCACGCAGCGACCTGACGATAATCTGCCAAAATTAATCAGATAATCCTATTATTCTGTGAAAGAAAACACACTCAATACAATCCACAGCTCAAAGTTTCTTCTTTCCCTAAAAAAAAAAAAAACCTCGTGCTGCGTTTTAATTGTCTCCGGTGTCGTACCTCTGCACCTTTCTCCAGCAAAAGCTCCACACAGTCCACGTCAGCCACCATACAGGCGCAGTGCAGGGGCTTCAGAGTGCCGTGCATCCTGTTCACGTCGGCTCCCTGCGATGACAAGTTATCAGAAACCTCCAAATAAACCGTTCGTTGTTAGAGTAGTTAAATGTTTATCTTTAGATACGTTACCTTGCGTATAAGGTCCTCCACATTATCGTGTGGGAACGAGCGAATGGCTGCGATGGTTCGGATAAGCCTTTCCGAAAGGGAGTATTTACTCTGAATACTTTGCATGATGTACCACATAGTCGAGCTCATGTGGAGCGAAAGGACATTGCACCCGGGCCGGGTGACGCCTCACGTCTTTTAAAAGCTTAAAAAAAAAAAAAAAAAAAGGTAAAAACAAAATGATGACATGACAAGCAAGCAGCATCGACTCAACACTAAAAACTACAATAATACATCTGTAAATTTCCAATCTGCGATACTTTGGATCACCACGTCTTGTCCTTTGTTTGGAACGCGTACAGGAAACACGGACGATGCTTCCATGTGCTTTTAAAATGAACATAAACGATTATAATGAAAGGAGTTCCCAACCAAAGAACATCCTAGAAGCTGAAAGACTCTCTCACTTATTCACCTTTCAAATGGTCTGCACTTATAAATGGTAAATGTGCACTTATATAGTGCGTTTATCCAAAGCGCTTTACACCGTCTCATTCACACACACACACACACACACACACCAATGGTAGCAGAGCTGCATGCAAGGTGCTAGCTTGCCATCGGGGGCAACTTAGGGTTCAGTGTCTTGCCCAAGGACACTTCGGCATGGGATCACCCGGGCCGGGATTCCAACCACCAACCCTACGATTAGTGGATTAGTGGAC
>JAFFST010054693.1:42716-56902 GCA_022414735.1 Noturus placidus | reverse complement strand
TTCCGAAACACTTAAGTGTGACAAACATGCAAAGGAACAGGAAATGAGGAAGGGGGCAAACACTTTTTCACACCACTGTATTTCCAGGAGCATTTATAAAAGTTGCGTCTATAAGGACTGGGGTAATCTTTTGTGGGGTAAATGATAATTAAAAAACTGCATGGTGCATGAAGAATAATGCCCACCAAGGCAATTTGTGGATGCTGATGCAATGACAATCCATTTGATAGTACTGGTGCACTGAAACATATCCCCGAGGTTGTGCATTACTCAATACCAAACTGTTGTGTTTGGGAACGAGCCATGTATACAACATCCTGAACAGCTCTTGATAAAGCTAAATAAAAGGAGTGTAATAAGGATTCGATGCCAGTGCTGAGCCAACAGGTCTAAGACTGCAGTCAGTGCTAAATCTGCTCCTTTATTCTCCACACACACACACACAAACACACACACACGCACAAACTCACACACACACACACTCGTGCACACGCACACACTCTCACATACACGGCACAGACACTTGCTACAATCCAGCTTTATGTCAATATATTATTTGGCATTGAAATTAAATTTACATATATTATAATGAAAATATTGTGATTTTCTACAATTATTTATATAAAAAAAAATCACTGGTGCAGGAATAACTCTTAAGACGAGAGTAAACAACATTCAACAAGTTATAAAGCCCAATCTAGCCAACTCTATACAGCACCAAGAGCTTCAGCAACACCAAAATGCTATTATCCACAGAGAGGCAAGATTTAATAGCAAAGTGATTCTAGTTACTGCTTTTTATAATGTTAGAACGACGTCACTCCAGTTTGATAACGTTACTACTAAGCTTGATTAGTCCTGGATAAAGAAAAAGGAAGTACCTTTCTTGTGAGTACCATCCGATTTGGGGCCATGTGGGTCTAATGAAAAAAAGATCAGGATTAAACATATAATATTCTAACATCAATAATTTTATGCCGTTATTTTCTCTGCAGAAACAACAATAGAACAGAGAAAAGGAAACAAAAGAAGCATGGCCCAATCCTTCAGCTAGTTTACTTTACCATACACTTGTGCTTTGAAGTGTATGGCAGGGAAGACTAGGGCTAGCATATCAAAGGCAAGAGCAGGTAGGATGCACTTATCTGTCCAGAAATCAGCGGGCAAGGAGAAGAGGTGATGCAGAGAAATAAAAAGAGGGGTGTGGGAGTGTGCAATGCAGATCTCATTACAGGAGGCAAAGGTGGGTTAGCAAAATGCACTAAGAGATGCAAGTACATTATAGAGAAGGGAAAATGCAAGACTACATGTCAAACTGGCCTCACTGAGCTTTGTGGGTAGCTTTTTCATTTTTCTTGGCTGGTAAATTGCAAAAAGCCAATTTTTAAAAAATTCTTTCCTTAAGGCTCCTTTACTCCCCTTTGTAAGTATATAATCCCATCAGATAGAAGAACTGTGTCAGACAAAGAGAAATTACTCAAAGATAAAGTACAGAAGGCATTCATGGTGAATGCTCTATACATTCTGTAGCCTTCATTCCTTTCATCAGAGCATGTGATCTATCAGATTAAGGCATTTTCCCTTACACATTTCAAGCAGACACAAGTAGAGGTTAAAGCGCAACCATTTGTCTTCTAGTTTGAAAAACAAATGTATCTTGAATCCAAAAATCTTTCCAAATTCAAATTAGCACATTTAGCTGTTACAAACTTGCTGAATTGTGATATTTTCATAATTACCATGTCTCCAGAGTAGTAACACAAAATGGGTGTATTGTACCCTTGGTTACATACAGATTGATAAGTGTAGAACAACTGTGAATTTCATGTTAAAAGTAAATGACACCAATGACTCTATACTAAAATAATAATATCAGACAAAGGTTTTAAAAAACACATGGACTATGAAGAGACTTATTATCCCAGTTGTTGAACAAAAGCAATTAGTTTGGATATTATAGGAAAATAGAATATGCAATTTCTGTGCACACACACAAACTCCTATATAACTATATGTGTGTATATATATATATATATATATATATATATATATATATATATATATATATATATATGATATGCATGTGTCTATACTCCAGCAAATCTCATACATCTGTCATGAAAGGCAAATTTATCATTATCTGCCTGGTGAGGAATGGAAATCTGCCTGCAGGAAAAATTCTTGTTGACTGCAGTAATCCGTCTGTGTAACTTGCAAGGGAACTCAGTCGTAAAATGAACTGCAATTACTTGGCATAAACATGAACTGCTGCAGACAGCTGACTTAAGCTCTGTAATGGGAGGCATTTTTCCTTCCATCATGCTACCTGACCAGCAATCCCCTGTGTCAACATAATCCTGAAGATTCAAAGGGGCTTATCCTTTGTGAGGAGGATCTGTATGAACTATTCGAGCCTCAATACCTCTGACCCAGCTTTGACTGTGCTTTGTAAATGCTACATATTATAGTCTTTGACTATCTGCAAAAGAGCTAAGTCCCTTTATGAATGTCAGCTAACAACAGTATAAAGAGATGCTGTCTAAAACCTATTAAAAGAGGCAGTGCATGGGAACCATAGAGAAATCATAACTAAAAATGAAAGAACAACCATGGTTTTAGCTATGATGTTAAGGTGTTTGTTTTCCTTTAATTTGTCAGTTCAACGTGTGCAGTCAAATAGTGTACATCCATTGCCTACTATCTTATCAGCATTGGTTCGAGCAGTACTGTGAACTTATGGAGCTTGCAAGATAACAAAAGTATTTGAATATGAATTTGGGATATTTGAATTACATACATGCCACATAATTTTTTTTTTCTTTAATGATCCCCCCCCCCTTTCTTTTCCATATTTGAAAAATTCAGAACCCTAAACACAAATCCTAAAAAGGTAACAATACAAATCGTATCAAAGGTAAGTCATCCTGGAATCCCAGAGAAAACTAGACACATTCAGAATGGTCATAAGTCTGTGACTGGCTAAATGCTGAGTTTGATGACTCTGAAAGCATCGATTTTCACCCCCTGAGAAACCTTTGACCTAATTTACACAACATTTTTACAATTATTTTTGATATTATAATTTCAGGGATTTATATTTAGGGCTCTGAATTTTTAAAATCTGAAATTTTAGGGTTCTATTTTATTAAATCTGAAATGTTACCCCTAGCAATTTTAAAACAAAGGGAAAAAAAATCAATTCACAATGTAAATGTATTAAAGACAAAGAAAAATAATTTTATTTAATTCGATGTGTACATAATTTAAATGTATGAAATTCATATTCAAATACTTTTTTTCATCTTAAAAGCTCCATATGAACTCAACTCAAAAATTGGTACCAGAGCACCACTCCACCACACTAGCATAACTACACCTATGATTACATCTGTAAACTGCATCCATTACTACAACCATTCATAAACACACTGGCAAGGTTCCATACTGGGTCCCAATCATGCAGCTTTGAGTCAGCATAGTTGAATTGTAGCTGCCACACATGCTGACTTCAAATAGGAGAAACATCATTTACAGAATGAAATTCCCATGGTCGATGGTGTCTGCAGTCCTGAGAGAGCTGGAGCTTTTATAACAATTTAAAATGTGTATGAAATGTTAAAATCAAATCTACCCTGCTCACTTTGTACTGGATGACTGCTCTGTCACACTACATATTTACTTGCCTGCGTTGTCTATACAGCTGTGCTCTGCCCTTTCCACGGCCCATGAGAAAACAACAATATTTCTACTCCTACCATACGACAGCAAGTGCCGCATTGGAGATATGGTTTAAACTACTTTCTACTACTTTGATATGTTAGAGAGATTACATCATTTGGCAGTGGCGAATCCACCAGAGAGACACCGTTAGCAGCATGATCCAATTTCTTTTTGGTTTTAGCTTGGTTCCAGCATTCTTACATTTGAAATGACAGATTTGCCCAGTGCACAATGTCCCACAGCATATCAGCTCACAGCATTATTTCGTTAGATTTTGTAAACAAATCAAAAACCACAGAAACAAGTCCTCTATTCCCAGTATGAATTCTACACTCCCTCTCATTATAGAAGCTCTCATCAATCAATTAAAGTCCAATTACTGAACGCAGATAGGACCTAAATCAAGCTCCAGCAGCAAATCATAAATCTTCTTTAGGTTAAGATATACATGAGGTGTAAATGCATAGAGATTATAAACAGTCATATAGGAACAGGAATATCCAGAAAAGAACAAAATCAGATACTACTGTATGTACTGCAAATATACCATTAACACATGTTATACTTACAAATGTACACCTATGTACCCATTCAAATGTAAAATATCACAGTTCATATATACACTGGTCAATAACGTAATGCATTGTAGTTGCATTTTTAAAAATCTGGGTGGTCAGGACAGATGAATGAACAGCAACAGATCTAAAGCAAATCACAGTAGTGATATCTTTCTGGGCTTAGTTGCATCTCATGGTGCTTGACTCAACTGCTTTTCAAATCTTCTGACAAGGTGAACAAGGAGACTGCGGTCACAGCTTTACTCCACTCACGTTGCCAAAAACTGCTAGCGATTACATCAAAGCCTGTTTGAAAGAGACTCACTGTCTCAAACTTTCCTGACTCCACAACCACAACAGAAGAAAGTAGCTTCTCAAACCAAAAACACAACTGAAGAATATCCTTGATTAGGCAAATTGAAAGTTTCAAATAGCTTTAAATGTGTAGACTTGGAATCATTTGATTTGGTCATCCCAACAAGGTTTGTCCTAAATATGGCAGGATGGATATGACTCTCTAAATCTTTTTGATGGATTTTTCTACAGTGTGACCCAGCCATCACCAGTATATAGTTTCTTCTCATGTTGGCACATTCATAGCTTCAGGCCATTCTCTATCATCAAATTAGCAGGAGTGGTGGTAGAGTGCTCCTTCACTATAAGAGCTGGAAATAAATGTCTACTCAAGATAGACAGTGTGTGTTCAAAAGCAACCTCTGGCTGAGGACACCATCATGAGTTCGGTGTAATAGTTCCAACACTGAATGAATGTCATTACTGTGCTCTACAGCAGAGCAGCCAAAGGCAGGAATGTGAGCACTTCTGGCTCAATGTGCTCATACACTCCTGACTTGACAGCCATGACATCCCATTGACTTTCATAATGCGTGTTCATGTGACCACGGCTGCCTCCCGGCTCTTAGGCAATAAAGTAGATTTCATTGTGTTGTAAGGTCAAAGTGAAGGGCCGGAGCATGATAATCATATTATCATATTTTTAAAATATTTTTGCCATTGTGGTCTTAAATTCATCATGAGGTTAAAACATACTCAATGTTCTGTAATATAACCATTCTCCAACTTTGTAGTATGGCTTATTTTAGGCGAAAGATGTTATGCACCCCATTGGAAGGGACACAGCTCTACCTTCAAATAGTCATACAGCTCTCTTGAATTTTCTCTATGTTTGTAAAGTGTGTGTGCGCACTCAAATTGATTCTGCACGCTCACAAATTTATTCTCAGGTTAATCTCCGCCCAAGTCATGAACCAATAAGAAGGGTTTAAATTGTTCATACCCAACAATATTCTCACTGATAAAGGGTAGCACAAGAGGCCAGTGATTTTTTAAATATAATTTGGATTTTTTTTTTGTATGTTGGCAGCCAAAATGTTCATATATAGACATATGGAATGTACTGAAAATTCTGTAAATACATTCCTGGTAGAAAATGTGATCTTAAACATATGCCTGCATAGGAAAATAAATCTGATAGAAACTCACATGTTCCACATTAATTCATAGCCATCTGGATGCAGGAACTTTATATCAGAGAGCAACAATTCTACTATTTTAGTACCTATTAAATTTGTTGTTTAAAAACAACAACAAAAGATAGAAAATACTAAGCCCTAAATTATTCTCATTCTTAGCTGGTAAAGACTGCTTATGTAAACACATTTTGGCAAGACTAAATAAAAAAATCCCATTCACCTAATTACTGTGGCAGACATTATTTTGCACAAACGTGACATTAAAGTGGCAGAGTGTAATTACTATTACTATTATATTACTATTACAATTATCCCATGGATTAAAGATTTCTGTCACCATGATGGATTTCTGTCATTGTGATCTAATGTAAATCATTTTTGAGTTTGATATACATACAAAGGGTTTTGGGTTTATTGCAAAGCAGCTTTCACATAATGTCACATAATAAATTGCATATTGTAACGGCTGCTCAGGGATTGGATGCAAGTGCTGGATTTTCTGATATTTATTTATATAATATGTTGAAACAAAGACAAAACACTAATCTACCGAAACACTGAAGCATTAAACGAACACTATGACTAAACACTGACTGAGACACAAAGACAGGAATCTAACATAGACAGGATCTAAACACTGACACGCGACTCTAACACGGACACAGGGGTCTTAACAATACAACGAAAGACAAACACTGCATGCAACCCATGGACTATATATACACACCCGTGCTCATTAACCGAAACGTGATTCAGGTGCAGAAAAACACGTGACTCGCAGTGGCTGCTGGGAAACGGAGTCCAGAGTCCTTAGAACCGTGACACATATGTGGCAAAGACGCAAATATTCACACTTTACTATATGGGTTATCTATTACTTTTTTTTTCAGAAGTTATATTGTTTAACATTTGTTTTTATTTTCTAGTATTAAATATATATTTCTTCATGACCCACCCTTCCTTGGAGCTTGATCCGAAATTAGAATGCACCTATTTTTTGTAAGAGAGCAAAATGAATGGGTTAAGTTTTGTGCTCCTGACTTCAGAAAGGCAAACTAATGCCACAGTTCCTAGCAAACTAATAAAAACTGATCCACGGAGTTTGCACAAGAAAAGCCTCACGCAGAATTACTCAGTACAGACAAGCGCAGGGGATGGTTTACAGAGCTCATTGGTTTTTGCTGCATCTTAGACAAAATTAATGCATTCTTTGTTATCATTTTACAACTGAATTATTAGATAAAAATTGGCTTAAACTAAATTGAAATCAAATATAAAGCTAGAACAGGAGCACAGATTTAAACGTCAAAATGCATTTACCAAACAGCCTTCAGTGTAGCAGAGCGGTTCTGCATACAGCAAAAAAAAAAAAAATACAGCAACTTTAGCTATGAGCAAGGTTAAGATGCACACCATCACAGAACCAGTGAGACCATTTCCTATCAAGCAGCTGAAAATAGAAGACAAAAAACATTCTGAAATTCAGCAATTTTACCTACCAGTAGTACCTCAACAGTTACAGGGAAAAGCACAATTAGCTAGTTCTATTTTTCTGTTAATTCTAGGTTCATTTTCATTATATATATATATATATATATATATATATATATATATATATATATATATATATATATACCAACTTTTAAATATGCAGTAATATTAAGGACACCTCTGACATGCATCTTTCAGTGCCTCTTGTTTGGGATTGAGATAATTTCTTCTTACTTATCATACCAAACACTGAATCAAGAGGCAAATACTACCCCACACACACTGATGTAAAGTTACCGGCCCCATACAGGAATGTAGCCAGCCTAGGAAAAACCCTTATAAGGAACAGCCTCTTAAAGTCTTAAACAAAGATTATCACAGGGATCATTTCCAAAAATTAATAGAAATGAAAATCCAATTTCACATGCTAATTTTTGTCATGCTTCGCTGCACTGAAATATGGACATATCCTGGTTTGCTGTTCCATTCACATGCAAATGCAATTTTTCAGTAAATCCTGGGGATTATAATTCAAACTTGACTAGGCACCACACACAAAAGGTCCGCCTAATTTTTTAAACTGATTTTTTTTCTGACACCTTATTTTCTATAGGAAACCCAGTAAAGCTTGAGCATTTCAGCATATGGTGGAGACATTTTGGATCAATAGCACAATTGATCACTTGCTTCCATAGCTTTTTCTTGACCAGTGATCAATGGTCAAAATGCACTTTACTTCAATATGCAATTTGGAACGAATCCCCAGCTCTAAAAGACACATGCCCAAGCATTTCCAGCTATTCAATCCAAGCCATTACTTGGCTACATTCCTGTGTTTTTTGCCGGTGTGTCTCTGGCTGCACCTACCTTTAAAATTAGGTCTGATTCTTGCGTCGTACCCAGATACTTTCCCCACAAGTTTGTCCAAGAATTCTGAAGGGGGCATAGGGGAGGCAGCTTTCCGTGCTGCAGCTTGCTGGGATGCTGCCAAGCTGAAAAATAAGATAGAGAAACAGAGGCAGGTGTGATATAAAAGGCGTATGCTTTTCCAACCCTTTTTATGTGTGCAGAGAGGACTACAAGATAGACTAATTAAGATGGTATTTCGATTACACATTTTCAGAAATTGCAAAGAAGACTTTGCAAATAAGGCATGCTCGCAACCATATTTTACTCTACATTTTCCCAGAAACCAAACACATCTAAGTGGTTATGGCCAATTGTGATCACAAGCGTTCTATCTTCGATGCTGGTAAATGTTTTTTTTTTAATCCTTGCAGATCCAAACTTACACTCTTCACAATACTTTCATAGTAGTTTCACTGTAGTATCTGAATAATTCATTATTCTTATTGTTAATAATAGGCTTTAAGATTAATAATGCATTAATATGTTTAAAGGGGTTTAACTGACCAAAACACACAAACCATTATTGACTTGACATGCTGTGGTTTGAGAAAATCACATCCATATGTGTTTTTTGAACATTCCATTTCATGTTTAGTCCTTTCATATCACTAGTCTGAGATCTCTAGTGAAAATGCTTCTATTTTGCATTCATTGCTAATTTAATGCAACACATTACATTATTTACAACAACTTGAGTGAAAAGTAGAATCTTGGAAATATTTACATGAATTTCAGATATTCTTAGTATTTGGTTCGTCCCCTTTTTGCTATAGTGACAGTGTGCACTTGAGCTGGCATGGATTTCACAAGTTTGCGCGAAAAATTATGATCCATTTTAGATCAAATCCATTTGGAGTGTCGTCTGTACACACGCTTCAATAGAAGAGATTAGGCATGAGGAAAATCTGACCTTTTGTACAAAGTAGTTAACATGGTCAATATCACAAATTTGCTGTTATTTTGAATAGGGACCTAGAAATAGTTGAGAATCTTGAATATTAAACATGTTGAGCATTTACATTCTTTATTTTATTCTTAAAACATTATATATATATTATATTATACATACATACACACACACACACACACACACACACACATATTTATTTATTTATTTATTTATTTTACTAGCTTTAAAGAGACATCCTAAGAAAAAGAAGCTACATAGCTTACATCTTAAGTCATTTGAAACCAAAAAGAATAGCTTTAACCAATACCGCAACCTGTAAAGTATTAATTTTTTTTTTGCAATTGTTATTGACATTAATCATTTACTTGTTTTTAAATTTGAATAGAATATTTATTGTTGTATTGTAGCCAAATAATTTTAATAATACATTAATAGAAGTGATACTATATACAAACTATAGAAAATCAATTTTAGCAGTTTACACTACTATGGACTGCTACAGTCTGCTATCTAGGCAATGCACTATGTCACTATGTCACACAATGTCACTTTCTAAGATATACAGCTGAAATAGAAAAGACATATAAAACATTGCTATTGGACATGGCATTATGATACCATATAGTGATGACCCGACAATATAACTGTAACTGGATAAGGATTAAGTTTTAAAAGGATTAAAATGGAAATTCTAAATAGTCTGTTTTAAATGTGTACAAGCTTAAGAATTAAATCAATTATGTGCCTGCAGAGTTTGTCATCTGTTCAGGCTAAAGGTCATTATTCCTATTTACACACCTGCTGGTTTAGAACAGATTTTCTCCCTAGTCAATGTTCATGTTCATGGCCACTGCATTGGTTATTCACACACGCGCACACACACACACACACACACACACACACACACACACACACACACACACACACAGAGCAAGATAATCAATAAATGAATTTACTCTAAGGACCAATTTACTGATCACAGAATCAATATTTGACAAAAAGAGTTGAATAATCATTACATAGCTCAGAGTATTCTGATAACACTCATGTCCTTGAAGCATCTACTTGCTTTGTCCAGCTTTTCTTTCATTTCTGTTTAATTTGTGGTTGACACTCCCCAATTCAAAGTTAACTAACCAGTGGTCAGCCTCATCCTGCTTCACACATCATTACGCTTTTAGCTCATTAACATTTAACACTGCGGTCTTCTTGAGTGACTGTTCAGGCACATTTCGAGCTTTTACACAGGGTTGTACAGTATGTATCATAGAAAAATCGCATCTAATTTACATTTTAAAAAAAGGCTACATGAGTGTATTTACTGTATATTTTGCAATATGATCCTTCTTTTGGATAAATAAGACTGTAATAAGAAAATTATTTAACATGATCACAGCAATCGAATAATGTGCTAAATAATTTACAGGCCTTAAAATAAATTAAAGTATACATCATAATAACTACAAGATACTCTAACAGTGGTGTAACAATTTGGTTATAAAAAGAAATAGAGTATTCTACACATTATTACAAAACAGCTATTCAAAATGAGTCAAAAGGATGGCATAGAAGTGTCTTAGAATCCCGTGCAAAGAGGCAAATTTTTCTCGTGTAGGTGGTTGTAATCTGATGACTTGCTTATTCAGCTGTGTAACATTTAAGAATATAAATGGCACATTACAATTCTTCCTGGTATGTAGACACAATGTATTCAGCATTAGTAATACAGACAAAATCTGTCTCTTTCGTACTAAAGATATTGTCTTGCAGTGAATCCCCAACAAGATTTGTCATGGTTTGCCTGATTGTTGTGTTGTGTCCTATTCACAGATTTATACCCATTATAACCCTTACATGAGCCCATTCTGTTGATGAAATCTTTGTGACAGTGTGAAATCTGAGGATCCTCTCTCTTTTCAAGTTATCTATTTTGATTTTCTGCCATCCACTCCATTCGAGTTTAATAGTGTGTGTATCCTGGTTAGTGTGACTCATTTTTAGCATACTAATAAACCATGTCTAATGATTAAAGATTGTAAAGATCAGAGTAGCACTGTTCTAATTAATCTGGATCAATGCTGGCTGAGGCACTTGTGAGGTCTTTATGCTACTGCTGATGCAGCACCAAAAGAAAAAAAAATGGCTGAGCCCTCTTTCCAAAAAAACAATATGTTCTTACAGCCTTTAAAGAATGAATTTCATATTGATTCATTCTGTGCATTTTGTAATACTTGAAAAAAATCAAGCCGCATTTAGTTCCAATATTGCACTTCCTTTAGACATTCCCTGCTCATGTCTGTGACCAAAAAGACCAGCATAGATCTTAACTCTAGAGTAAAATAAAGTACCTGCACTTTTCTGATTTTAGTTGGCTTCTTTTACATTTGCCACATTCACACAGCTGTACAATGGCAATTAAATCCTAAATCCTAAAATTAAATTGAGTTATTGCTGACTGGAGTGCACTGCACTGCTGATTCACCTTTTTTCATGATTGAGAGTGATAGTTTGTTGATAATTCATTTGAAGTGCAATCAGTCTTGGGCACTGGAAATCAATAATGTATTGTAATGCATGTGAACTTGTCCAAAAACCAATACTAACAGGAATAAGATAGAACTCCCCAAAGTATTTTGTTCTGGTCAAAAGATTTCGATTTAACTCGAACTGCAGCAGTAAAAAGGAGATAAAAACAAAACAAAACAGAAACCGATTACTGGGCCACCACGAGCAGCTGTGCTTGAATAATTACCACACAGGGTCTCATGTGTTCGAGCCACACATAATGAATCACATGCTTATTATAAACAACGTTGTTTACACGCAACAGTGCAATTTTTAATATTGCTTCTTACTCTCAGAAATGAGATTCCTACTTTCTACTGCTAACCTGCCTGTGCACTACTATTTTCAAGGCTGGCTCAAGGTCACTTTAGGGTTTTCCTACAATCAGTATAAAGCAAATTCAGTTTGCATATGGTTCAACAGATTCATTTAGAATTTAATTTGGCATTTACTTGTTCCGGTCTAGAGGACTCCAATAATCCCTGACCATTCTTATATTCCGTGATAAGGCACATATTATAAAGAAACAAGGAACATACTGTAATCTCCAGCAAGATCACCAATATCCATTCATAGCAGGGTTCTTCAGGAGGTGTATTCTCATATCATGTGTGCTGAAAATAACGTATCTTTCATATACATTAATGTGTACTAATTCATTCATCTTAAGCAGCTGCTTTATCATGGTCAGAGTTGTGTTGGATCCAGAACACTGGGTGCAAGGCAGGAATAATAATAATAATAATAATTATCAATTTGTATAGCGCCTTTTACAATGGTACATTGTCTCAAAGCAGCTTTACAGAAATATCATTTTTACATTTACAAGCGACTTACTAATGAGAGCACATTCACACACCAATGGTAGCAGAGCTTCCATGCAAGGTGCTAGCTTGCCATTGGGGGCAACTTAGGGTTCAGTGTCTTGCCCAAGGACACTTCGGCATGGGATCACCCGGGCCGGGATTCGAACCGCCAACCCCACGGCTAGTGGATTAGTGGACAACCCGCTCTACCGACTGAGCCACAGCCGCCCCTTGGAATACACCAAGGATAAGCCCATTACCTCACAGGGCACCAAGCACACACATTCACACATATGGACAATTAGCACAGCCAGTCCACTTACCAGCATGTTTTTTGGCCATGCTGCCCAGCAACTGTTTATATGGATAACATTTTGAAAGGGTTGGTAATGAATTTTCAAAATTTGGAAAGGGCTTGGAAATTAATTAGTGAAATAAGAATGACATGCAATAATATCATGTAGGTTATGGGTCATGTTTTACTATTATTCATGCATCAGTCCCTCCACTGGACCCCACTCCTATTATAACTCAAGTTAGATAATGTGGAAACAAACATGGACCAGAGTTAGCAGATGCAACTACTAAAAAAATGTTGTTTGTGTGCAATTTGCATTCATCAGTGGTACTGGCACTGACATGATAATCAATGTGTGGCAATAAGTCTGCATGTTGAATGGGATCTGTGGTCAGCCTGAGACTGGGAAAGAGATATCAATTAAGAGAATTTGCAAAGTTCAGCACCGAACGCTGATGCTGCAATATCACAATTCAAGCTCATAAATGAATGGCCCATTCAGAATACAAAATAATTGCTACATGCTCCTATGCAACAGTAAACAGAACATTCAAGACATTTATGTGCATGTAAGTGCCTTTATGTTTATGTTCAATGTACAGTAAATGAATGAGACCCAGAATATAGACATTTCTCTTGTGAGTAACGATAACTAGCATTTTGCTCAATTATGCATTTACACATCTTTCTCATATTAGCTGATAAAACTGAACAGAATTCAATATCATGGAGCAAATGAAACTTTGAATCAGCAAGCTTCCAATCAGGAAAGATAGACACATATATGAATATAGGTAATGTCTTAAAATTCATATTAGGTTCTGAAAACCACAGCTCCAGCGCTGCCTCTTTTCATACTGCATGGGTGCTGACCAGCCAGGTTTTTAGTCTTATCCATTCAGTGCAAAGAAAAAAAACAAACAAACAAACAAACAAAAAAGGTACAGCTATTAATACAATAGTAAACAAAGTGTTTCAAATTGCATATGAATCTTGGACACAAATATTAGATTGTCATAGTTGCACAAGGGCCTCACTAAAGTGGATTATCCTCCTCCTCAGAATAAATCATTGTGGAGAAAAATAAGTAATAATCATTTCTATATTTATACTACAACATTAAAACAATAAAAGCACAATGTGAATATGTAATGCATATTAATGGTTTGTCTGTATTTCTCTTTTGATTCTGAATCCTTCACAATGCTTTAGTGAAAAGCCAATGGTAATAGCGCTTAATGGACGCTAGCAGTCGCTGTTACGCTGTTTGTCCTGCTAAACTGGAACCGCATGCAGCTTTCCTGGCTCCTTCCACCTGCCTCAACAGGGAGGCATTAGCCTGTGTGCAATTATACCCACTTTCAAATGCCTTTACACACAAACAAAGCACGTCAGGTACCCTAAGTATTAACATGAGCTACCACAAGACCATCCCCT
>JAFFST010054693.1:7542-22995 GCA_022414735.1 Noturus placidus | reverse complement strand
TCAGTCTCTCGATGTGCAAATCTGATAGAGACATACCCCAAGCGACTTACAGCTGTAATCGCAGCAAAAGGTGGCGCTACAAAGTATTAACTTAAGGGGGCTGAATAATTTTGCTCGCCATATTTTTCAGTTTTTTATTTGTTGAAAAAGTTTGAAATATCCAATAAATTTCGTTCCACTTCATGATTGTGTCCCACCTGTTGTTGATTCTTCACAAAAACTTACAGTTTTATATCTTTATGTTTGAGGCCTGAAATGTGGCAAAAGGTCGAACAGTTAAAGGGGGCCAAATACTTTCGCAAGGCACTGTATGTTTGGCTACATAAGGGAACTGCATACAAGGAAAAGCACCTGATATCCACTGTAAAATATAGTGGATCACTGCTAGCTTTGAGGCTGTTTTTGTGAACCACCAAGTCTGGCAGTAGAGCCCTCCCAGTGGCATAAATGTGTGACGACTCAGTTTCAAATCCAAGGCTAATGCTTCAAGTGGTTTCCCCAAATTCAACTGAAAAGGCAATTTATAATGACTTCTCCAGTTTCAAAATTATTCAACCCCCTGAATAGAATCCCTCACAATAGCACAAATATACAAAACAGGTGTTGTCTGAAGCACTCCTGATCAAGGACATAATTAGTTGCACCGGGTGTGCTTGAGCTGGAACACATGAAATACCTGGACGGTGCAGAAAAAGGAAGCTATCAATGGCTGCAACCAGATATCTGAGAAGGCAGGTAGTGAAAAACCTTTCAGTGACTACAAAAGACCTGTAGCAAGATGTGGTGGCAACAGGCAATGAAGTTTCAGTGAGCACAGTAAGGCATGTACTAAACACAGAAGGTTTCCATGCCAAGACGTACACCACTACTGACCCAAAAGCACAAGAAAAGTCGGCTCAAAGTCATATAAATAAGCCACAGAAGTTTTGGGATTCTGTTCTGTGGATTGATGAAACAAAACTGGAACTTTTCTGCATGATGGATCATCGGTATGTCTAGAGCAAGAAGAAAGAAGAAAGAAGACTTTGTCCACAGTCAAGCATGGTGGTGGCTCAGTGATTCTCTGGGGCAAGATGGATTCATTGAAGTATGAGGAAATCCTAGGAGAAAACATCGTCATATGTGAGGCAGCTGAAGCTTGGGCATCACTGGACCTTCCAACAGGACACTGATCCAAAACATACCTCAAATTCCACCAATTTTTGGTTGCAGAAGAAGTCCTGCAAGATTCTACAGGGACATCACAGTCATCTGACTTGAACCCCATAGAAAATGGGAAAAGAATATTTTTGAACTGGAGGCCAGAAGCTATGCATCTTGTTTGCAGCAGGTAATAACAGCAAAAGGGTGCTCTTCTAAGTACTAAAGATGCTTGCCATGAAGGGGTTGAATAATTTTGAAACTGGAGAAATCATTATAAGTTGCATTTTCAGTTGAATTGGGAGACACCACTTGTTGTGTTGAACTATTTCAGTTGTTTTTCTTTGATTGTTCATTGAAACAGCTGAAAGTCTGTAAATTTTGACAATAAACATGATTTGCAATTGGAGTTGAATCACGTTGATTGCAACTGTTTACTGTGTATCTATCTTGTAACTTCTCTTGGTTCAAGCTAATTAGGTGAAGTCATTAGTGAATGAAATTGTAACATTTAATCCATGTTAACAGATAGTGGTTCCATACTGTTAAATGGTACATCTAAAGTGTCTCAAAGTAAACTTTAAGTAAAGTAAGTCAAACTTTATGTTTATTTTGCATCTTCTCCATGATGCAGTCTGGATCTCCTTTGTAATTTTGTCAGCATTACTTCCACGAGAACAGCTTTGCTCTGGATGTGTGTATGAATCAATAAAAGGACGAAATATCATTCCCCAGGATCTGTCAAGCTTATAAATGCAAACCTACTGCTGGGATATTGAAATGTTCCCAAAAGGGGGACAAATTCAGTTTTGCAAAGCTCCACCATTATACCAATTTACTCTAAGAACGAATATTCTCATATAAAAATCAATAGAAGTGAAGGTAAGCTTTTTGTTAAATATGGCAGGGTCTTTGCCAGGTCAAAGCCTAAGGCAACAAAATCTGTATTTTTGCAGGTTATATTGGTCAGGGAAAGAATGCACAAATAGTTTGGCTTGATGTACTTCTTGGCTACAGATCAGACTAAATGTGGCTGTTAACCTGATTAGACAGATACTTGGGGCTAAGTAACACTTTATTCTTTTCCACTTAGATGTGCGGTGATCATATTTATCAATGTGTTTTTGTTCTAATCGAGAGAAAGCATCATTTCGACTAACAATTTAAGTGGCCTATGGCCAAGGAATAACCTTAACACCATTTTCTGTTGGTAGACTAACCAGAATTAGGGTCATTGGCAGCAAAGAAAAACAATGAATGTCCCTAATAATAAAATTTTTCTTAAACCTGCATTTTTTGTTTGTTTGTTTAAAATGAGTAAGGGGAAATACTCTTGACATCCATCTTCTATACCATTTATCATATGCCTGTGTAACTTGTGTTGTGCGGCGACCCACTGGAGAACACGGGGTCACGGCACCACTGTGACTTGTGTTGTGTTTGACTGGTGATACACTCAGGGACGATGAGGGTGGATGAAGCATCTTTATTTGTCTGCATGGGTCAGGAAATACAAAAGTGAGGGAAGACAAAGAGACTTCCCTTCTGCTACCAGATACAATTCTATTACTCTACTAAGTATCTAAACATATGGTTACTTCATTTCAGGTCCAGCATGAGTTGGGGTGTGTCAATAAAATAATACAAAATGAATTCCAAAAGAGAATAATGTAGTACAAAACATGGGCATGAATGTGCAAATGTATATAACTGTATAATTAAACTACTTATATATCTAATATATTGCAATCTGTTATTGTCACGCTGGGTTGAAGGAAGCGGAAACAGGCGCAGACTGGCTTTACGCTGATTTATTGGAGGAGTTCTCAGATCAACACAAATAAAGCAAATACCAACACGATACTATGAAAAAGGACTAGGAACAAAAATACTTCAGCTAATAAACATGAAAACAAAACCTGCTTCTCAGGCACATAAACAAGGAACAAAGCCTACTTCTCAGGCTGATTACCTAAACACTGTGACAGGAGTCTAAATACACTCACACACAATGAAAGACAAGAGCTAGTCATTCTAGCTCGCGAATGCCACAAGTGAAACATAAAACATTCACGGAACATAACACCACAACAACAAATACAATTTGTTACCTGCATGGGTCAGGAAATACAAAAGTGAAGGAAGACAGAGACATCTGGTCCGCCTGAACAAAATAAATGTCATCTTAAAATTGCCGCTAAAGCCATGCCTCCTGCTTCAAGGCCAAAAGAACATACAAAACCGAATCAAAATTACAAGACAATATAAAACATCGCTGAAACGCGAATTATGTGTATGGACATACATAATTATTTTAACAATAGATATAAGACATTTTTAATAACTTTTACTGCGGACCCTCTTTTGTCCAGCTTACCTGCAGCAGTTAACTTCCCTTCTGCTACAGAGTACCCACAATGCAACTGTTATATTGAATAATTCCAAAATAAAAGTCTTGACGCATTTAGCAGGATTTAACAATAACTTCTGGAGCACTTTATTACACCGTTACATACACCCTCCTAAATACTGCTAAATTGGGGACGTACCCTAAAGAGAATGACAAGGAGAGGGGAAAAAAGAGTGAAGAGGGAGAAGAGAAAAAGAAAAAAAAATCAGGTGGTCCTTAACCCATACGGAGAGAAGAAGAAACTAGTATTTCACTAAAGAATGCCAACAGCTGTCAATCAAGAGATCCTCCAACCAGGGAGTACCTAAAGAATGGGATGACGTCTTACCCCATACTGAAAGTAGACTCTAGAGATGCCTGTTACACCTCAAATTCTGCTATGGCACTACGTAGGCCAGATACTCACTACTCGTGTCTTGCCTACTCTTAAACTGACTAAACTGACATCTGATACTAAGAGTTCAGTCTAAAACAAGCCTCTAACTAGAGAAAAAAGAATTTACTCAGGAGTCTCAAGAAGTTGTTCATTCATCTCACAAATGAGCCTTATAGGAGGTTTGACAGCTCTGCCTCGTCTGGTCTGAGTAACTGTGTTATTAAAACCCCGAGGTTGGGTGCATACAGCAGGCACATCTGCGACAGTATCTTCATGAGTGGATACTACTGATTGAAACTCAGCATCGCGTAAACTACAGCCACTACTCACAGGGAGAGCATCACTGTTCTGTTCTCTTTCTTCACTTGCGACCCCACTAGCTGAGTCAACTAGTTCTGACAAACAATCAAACGCATCGTGTGAGCCTGTGTCGGGAACCTGACGATCCTCCACCTCGAAATCAGCAGGACTGGCGAGCACCCACTGTGAAGTCCGGTCACCACAGTCATTGTACTCATCTGGAGAGATAATCTCAGGGACCGCCTCATCGCTGTCACTAGAAGGAAGCTCCTGCATATCTTCAACCGGCAAAAAGTTCACAGGGAGCAGAAGATTTCTGTGGACTACCTTCACTCTGTCCGAGTTGACCTCTCTGACCTTGTAGACATTGATGTCGGGATACACAGCCACGACCTCACATGGAGAAGACTCCCATTTGTCAGCTACCTTCCTCTTTCCCTTTTCACCTCTGTTCGCGATGAGCACTTTGTCACTGATGGCAAGTGGGGAGCCCTTGACTTTCCTGTTGTAGAGCCTGGCGTGTGGAGTCTGTTCTCTTTGACTGTGCCTCTGTGCTATCTGTACCGCCTCTCGCAGGTCCCTCTTCAGGCGAGACACAAACTCACTGTGGTCCACCACTACACCATTAGAAAGTACACTTTGAAACATGATGTCAACTGAGAGACGAGGTACTCTACCAAACATTAGATAGAAAGGTGCAAATCCTGTTGTCTCATGCTCTGTGCAGTTGTAACAGAATGTTAGTAGCTGTAACATCTGAGGCCATCTAGCTTTTGACTTAGTCGGCAATGTTCTGATCATAGATCCAAGGGTCCTGTTGAATCTTTCTACAAACTCCGTTGCCCATGGGGTGATATGGCGTCATGTGTGACTTCTCAACACCTGACAAAGCCAACAGTTCCGCGATCAATTTGCTTTCGAAATTTGCCCCTTGGTCAGAGTGAATTCTCTTGGGAAAACCGTAAACGAGAAAGAAGTCATTCCAGAGTCTCCCAGCTACTTGCTTAGCAGATTGATTTTTGCATGGGAATGCATGGGCCATCTGAGAGAAGTGATCAGTCATGACGAGCACATCCATGGACTTCCCATCATTGACTTCCGCAGACCAAAAGTCGATACAGATCAGCTCCATCGGCTCTGATGTGCAGATACTCTTCAACGGAGGATGAGCATTGGGCTCTGGTGTATTCCCAACAACACATCGTTGACAGTTCTTCACATGATTGTCAATGTCTCTCTTCATGCCAACCCAGAAGAATCTCTGTCTTGCAAGAGACAATGTCCGACCCTTCCCTTGGTGACCAGCTGCATCATGAAGTCCCGTGAGAACTTGTGCCTTGAGGGAGTCCGGCACCACAAAGAGGAAAAGTTGCCTATTCATTTTGTGGTTACACAGCACACCATCACGGATAACCAGCTTGTCCCAGTACTTCAGGAGCTGACGTACACTGGAGGGCTCATCTGCGCTCTCGCTCTTAGAAGGTCCTCGACGCCTCTCGATGTAGTAGAGAACTCGGTTGATGGCTCCATCTTGACCCTGCTGGTTCACAAGACTGCTGTGAGGAATGGAGTCAATATGCTGCAATCGAGGGACAGATGGGCTCACCCCCATGACCTCACTCAGGCCACCTGTAGAGTGTGCGTCCAAAACAGCTGAAACTTCTGGAGCTCCGACTGAACAACTGGCCAGAGCTTCATCACTGTGTGCGTCCTGCCGACCATTTCCCGATCGCAAGACCATCTGATGGTTGGTGGTGTACTTGAAAGCATGTTGAACAGTGTCATCAACAACACCACTGACCATCTTCAAAAGAGACAAGTATGGCTCCGTGACTAGACGTTTACTTATGCAAGATTGGACAAATGGCTCTCTGCTCAAAGCATCAGCGACAACATTTCTGGGGCCTGGAACATACAGTACTTCAAATCAAAACTGTATGATGCGAGTTTAGCCACCCATCGCTGTTCACAAGCGTCCAGTTTAGGCTTTGTCAAGATGTACGTCAAAGGATTGTTATCCGTCCAAGACGTAAAGTGACGTCCTTTTAGCCAATGGCTGAATTTATCGCAAACGGCCCACTTCAAAGCAAAGAATTCCAGTCTGTGAGCAGGGTAGTTTATCTGAGAGCGGGAAAGTGTTCTGCTGGCAAAGGCTCCCGGTCTCACCACAGCTCCACCAGGAGGGACTTGAGATAGAACCGCCCCGACTCCATCAAAGGACGCATCTATGGCCAGAATGAAAGGTTGGTCAAAGGTGGGATGAGCCAAAGTCACATTCGGCAGCAGGTCTGACTCCAAGGTGTCAAAAGTGGTCTGGCACGCAGACGTCCAGTCAGAGGGAGCAAGATTGGCATAGCTGATTCTCCTCCTAGGTTTTCTTCCCTTTCTCACATTAGTCTGCTTGCTGGAACCTGCAGTCAACTGGAAGAGCGGCTTGGCTTTGGCAGAACATCCCTGGATAAAGTGTTGGTAATACAGCATCATACCGAGAAACGACCTGATCTTCTTTGGACACAGTGTTAGTCCATCAATCTCCATAAGATCTGTTTTCTGGACTTTGCTGATGGCTTCGACTTTGCCAGGGTCTGTCTGGATTCCATCCTCACAAATGATATGGCCAAGGAACTTTACGGATCGCCTAAGGAAGAAACACTTCTTAGGGGCCAAATTCAGGTTATGACTGCACAGACGGGACAAGACCATCTCGAGGCGTTGGAGGGCCACAGACACAGATGGCGCAAACACCCTCAGGTCGTCCAAATAGCAAAGAACACTACTGAAGTTCTCATCTCCAAAGATAGACAACATCATCCTCATGAATGTGGCTGGACTGTTGGAGAGACCCTGAGGGAGTCTGTTGTACTCATGCAGGCCAAAGGGAGAAGAAAAAGCGGTGTATTTCATGTGTTCTTCCTGTAGAGGCACATTATAATAACCTGACGTCAGGTCCATAGTGGAGAAAAAGACATTTCCACCCAGAGCAGCTAATACATCCGACTGGTGTTGCAGTGGGTAGGCGTCTCTGACAGTTTGTGCATTAAACCACCTGAAGTCAGAACAGATCCCTAAGTCGCCATTCTTCTTCTAAACCAACACAATTGGAGATGCATAATCACTGTGTGACTTACGGATGATTCTTTTCTCCTCCATCTCGTTCAAAGCTCCTCTTAACGAAGCATACTGGCTTGGTGGTATTCGCCTATACGGCAACCAAAAGGGTCGGTCATCAGTCAGATGAATGCGATGGACAAAGTCTCTGGCCTCTCCACAGTCCAATTTGTCTCTCAAAAAGATCGACTCATATCTCTTAATGACTTGAAGCAGCTCGTCTTTCCAGTGTGCTGACACCTCACAAGATTCCAAGTCGATGTCGGGGAGATTCAGGTTGCACAGGACATGTTTCATTTCGTCACTGGATCTGGGTGTTGAAGCGGATCAGGCATTCACAGTGCACTGTACAGTTGACTTGATCCGCTCTCATTGCGGTAGTTCCTCCACAGCGATACAAGGGGACACATCAGCTATCTTGGTGTTCTTCCTCAGCACGACTCTGTGGTTGGTTGGATTGATGACTTTCAGTGGAACAGAACCATCTCCCCAAAGCGGTGTGATTACTCTGCCAACCATTATCTGCTTTGGGCTTGACCTTGACTTCGTCAGCTCAACGATGACTGTGCTGCCCACAGACACCACTGAAGACACTGGTAGTTTTCTCCAAACCAGGTGCTCTGTCTGTGGCTCTAATGTCACACTTCTCTGGAGCTTCACCATGCCCACTCTCTTTGGCACAGACTCACCTCTCCACCGCTCAGTGTTGGAGAAAAAGGACAAAAACTCGTGACACTTATCACTCTGGATATGGCTGGGCGTGGACACGAGTCTCCAGTAGCCGGTCGTCCCTTTCAGCTGTGTCAAGAGCCTCTTGATGCCATTAGTGCCCAGGATCATCTCCTCAGTTTGACCTGGCACAACTAGAGTAGGGACAGTCATGGAACAACCATACATCGACACTTGAAGGTCATAAATCGCCTTGGGAACTGACACGATGGCCTCGACAGCCAACATTCACAATGTCGTGCGCTGACAGTTTTGCTATACCTGGAATACACCTCAATAAGCTAGCTTCAGCAGACTCGCTAAGAGTACACGCCATGGATCCACTATCGATAAGGGCTTTAAAAACGGGGCCATTCTCAATTGAAACCGATGTGTAGAATAGACTATCTGATCTCTGAACTACCTGTAAGCCCTGAAAAATTACTGTCTTGTCTGAAGAAATATGACCACTGTACAGCTGGCTTAAGGATTCATAATCTGAAAAAGCTCCAAAACTAGAGGTGGAAGGCTCACGCTGAAGATCTACGTGGTCCTCCCCTACACGCAGATCAGTCAGTTTGACGGCTAACTGATGGGTACTGCACTCCCGCCTTTGTGTGGACATTTGCTCCGTGGGTGATCAGGCGAAAAACACGGGAAACACAGTCTGTTGTTCCTACAGTGTGACAGAGCAGAATGAGAGGGGTCTTTCCAGACTAAGCAAGGCGTGTCATTAAGGCCCTGAATCCGAGGTAGGCCAATGGGCTTCCTATTAGTCGGTGTGGACTGGGTATTGCTCATCAGAACTTTCTCCAACATGCCAATCATCCTCTCCAGGGTTGAGTAATCTGTAGGTACAGACTGTAGCAAAGGCTGAGGGGTTGCACAGGGGCGCTGGGCTAGCATTCAACTCAATCCTGTTCACAGTCACTTCCTTTTCCAGGACTGTCTTATCCTTCCCCCTCCTTGCTGCTCTGATGCATTTCTCTGAGTGGTGCTCATTCAAGACTTCCTGTACTTCAAAAGTAGACCACTAATCCATAGTCTTAGAACAAAATGTGAGGGCCAAATCAGAGTTCGGGGAGTTCCGAATGAACATTCATGTGACCTCAGTGGACAGATTGTCTTGCTGCTTACCCTGCTCTCTAAGACATTCCGCTGTGACATCAGCAGCACCGTTGAGGCGCAGCCAGTAGTCATAGGGGTCTTCCTGCGGCTCAGGGAGCTTCCTCAAAAGACTGTACATTACATCTGGGTTACTCCTGATGTCAACGCCGGCAGACTTTATGCCCACTCTGACAACATCCTTGGCTTTGCCTCTCAAGTGAATGAGAATCTCCTCGCCATGTTCCTCAGTTGGCAGGCCACCCTTCCTGATGAAAGCCCGCATGAGCTCAATCCACTCTACAAGTGTAACAGAGTCTGATGAGTCACCTCTAAAGGTATGAGGATCCCTCACTTTCCTCTGGCTCACTACATGAAGCTGAGATGAACCAGATAAAAGGTCCTGAGTTGGAGTGTGACTGTCCTGTGCGTGCGTGCTAGATGTAGCTGTACTTGGGCTAGACCCACTCAAAAGTGTAAGAATACTGTCTGCGAGTTGCTGACCTATGTGTTGCACAATGACAATGTTACCCATCTGACCTACAAAGTCATGAGGAGTGGACGTGAAAGGGGACTGATGTGTGGAGGAGCTATCCTGTTGTGTGGATGCAATGTGCTGCGAATCCCTGACGAGAGAAGGTAAAGCTTGGGTTGCCATCCTTACGCTACAACCTACATTCGAACTAAGCTCTGGAAAAGGGATAGACACCCCAATAAACCCCTACCCCGACCAACACTACCCCGGCTCCGGAAGCACTGAGATCCGGTAAACTGTGAGCTATCCATTACAATGAAAGAGTAATATAGAAAAGTAGAGGACAGAAAAGTAGACAGCAGAAAACCTACGTATACTATAATACAAATACCATCATCTCACGACATAACCATATCACTATACAATTCACATGCTGCAGGTATACTGAACCATATGCGCTCAGCTGACGTTAAGCCAAAAGAAGACAACAGTTCTGCCGGTTTGAAGGGGCGTTGATCGGCGACCAACTGGAGAACACGAGGTCACGGCACCACTGTAACTTGTGTTGTGCGGCGACCCCCTGGAGAACACGGGGTCACGGCACCACTGTGACTTGCGTTGTGTTTGACTGGTGATACACTCAGGGACGATGAGGGTGGATGAAGCATCTTTATTTGTCTGCATTGGTCAGGAAATACAAAAGTGAGGGTAGACAAAGAGATCTGGTCCGCCTGCAGCAGTTAACATCCCTTCTGCTACCAGATACAATTCTATTACTCTACTAAGTATCTAAACATATGGTTACTTCATTTCAGGTCCAGCATGAGTTGGGGTGTGTCAATAAAATAATACAAAATGAATTCGTAAAAGAGAATAATGTAGTACAAAACATGGGCATGAATGTGTAAATGTATATAACTGTATAATTAAACTACTTATATATCTAATATATTGCAATCTGTTATACTTCTAATTAAATCTAATTATATTCTTACATGGGGCGATCATCCAGTAGGATAAAATAAATATAAACAATAGAGTATACAAACATTCAATCAGAAAGTGAATTCAATACACCACATACAAATACAAACACTACTTCGTCTATTTTCTTTAGTAAACGCGTAAAACAGCGCCCATAAAGAGGTAACACTCCACTTTTGTGGTGATACAGTGGTACTGCATCTAGAACGCTACAAATGCTAGCCGTGCCACGAGTGAAACATAAAACATTCACGGAACATAACACCAGAACAACAAATACAATTGGTTACCTGCATGGGTCAGGAAATACAATAGTGAGAAGACAGAGACATCTGGTCTGCCTAAACAAAACACCCCCACTTCAAGCATGGAAGGGACTACATGGTGTTTGGCAGGAGCTGCAGCCAATAAGGAGAGGGAGTGATAGAGTGTAGACAAATCAAATGTAAATCTGTTATTGAATCACATGTAGTCAGACTGAAAGACTATAAGGTGAAAACGTATTCAGTTTTTATTCTTGCTGAGTCCCTACAATCAGCTCACAGTCTGGTACATGCAGCAACCCTTTTTACTTCAACCACAGCTTATATTTAACATTAGTTGACTTGTACATTTATTTACATTTATTCACTTAGCAGACGCTTTTATCCAAAGCGACTTACAAATGAGAAGCTGTTTATGACATGGCAGAATAAACACAGTTACACTGCGGCATGTCGGCAATGCACAGGCACCGCTCCTTCATCAGGCAGGCACAGTAAGAGTTAACTTACAGGTTGTAGAGCGGGTTGTCCACTAATCGTAGGGTTGGCGGTTCGATTCCCGGCCCATCTGACCACATACCGAAGTGTCCTTGGGCAAGACACTGAAACTCAAGTTGCTCCCGATGGCAAGTTAGCACGTTGTATGGCAGCTCTGCTACCATTGGTGTGTGAGTGTGTGTGTGAATGGGTGAATGAGACACAGTGTAAAGCACTTTGGATAAAAGCGCTATATAAATGCACCATTTGCCATTTACCAACTGATTATAAATAAAGGTTCTTGATGAAAGCTTTTGCTCATTTTGTCTGCTGCTCAATTACTGAATGGAAATCACATTCATGAGCAGAAATCTAAATGCAATGTGTACAATTGTAGCCATTAGATCAATGCATGCAGTCGAGGAAAAGTGAAGCACAACCTATGATTTGAAACCTATGATTTCTCCAGCAAACATATTTTTGTCAGATATTTCTACCAGAGACACCCATCTTACACCATGTACAGTATCTCACAATAGTGAGTGCACCCCTCACATTTTTGTAAATATTTGATTATATCTTTCCATGTGACAACACTGAAGAAATGACACTTTACTACAATGTAAAGTAGTGAGTGTGCAGCTTGTCTAACAGTGTAAATTTGCTGTCCCCTCAAAATAACTCAACACACAACCATTAATGTCTAAACCGCTGGCAACAAAAGTGAGTACACCCCTAAGTGAAAATGTCCAAATTGGGCCCAAAGTGTCAATATTTTGTGTGGCCATCATTATTTTCCAGCACTGCCTTAACCCTCTTGGGCATGGAGTTCATCAGAGCTTCACAGGTTGCCACTGGATTCCTCTTCCACTCCTCCATGATGACATCACGGAGCTGGTGGTTGTTAGAGACATTGTGCTCCTCCACCTTCTGTTTGAGGATGCCCCACAGATGCTCAATAAGGTTTAGGTCTGGAGATATGCTTGGCCAGTCTTCACCCTCAGCTTCTTTAGCAAGGCAGTGGTCGACTTGGAGGTGTGTTTGGGGTCGTTATCATTCTGGAATACTGAAAACTGATCATGTTCTGCTTCAGTATGTCACAGTACATGTTGGCATGTTGGCAGTGCTGGAAAATAATGATGGCCACACAAAATATTGACACTTTGGGCTCAATTTGGACATTTTCACTTAGGGGTGTACTCACTTTTGTTGCCAGCAGTTTAGACATTAATGGCTGTATGTTGAGTTATTTTGAGGGGACAGCAAATTTACACTATTACACAAGCTTAGACTCACTACTTTACATTGTAGCAAAGTGTCATTTCTTCAGTGTTGTCACATGAAAAGATATAATCAAATATTTACAAAAATGTGAGGGGTGTAGTCACTTTTGTGACACTGTATATTTAAGGTCTTCAATTAACATGCTAACAAATCAACAATAGTGCAAACCAGTGAACATAAACATGGATGTGCCATTCCAGTTGGAGTGAGCAAGCATAAAACATAGAGCCAGTGATGGCCAGTAAATACAAATGAATTTGCTCCAACTGTGCCAGTATTATATGCTATATATGGCAATACGGATGCCAAGGCAGCATATGGCTGCTGACTAAGTGTAAGGAGGTGGAAGAGCTCTGTGTTTTCTGGAGTGATAAAAAAAAGTTTTGTTCCAAAACTTATCTACTGACCCATGAAAAATTGCAGAAAAGCTACACTAAAAGAATACATTTGTTCATGATGAAAATGAAACAATAAAGCAAATTTTCACTCACTGATCAGTGTTCATTATTAATTACTCATGTTTCTATTTTCAGTACATAAGTTTGGTACATGTTTTTATTTGTTTTTGGTGTTTTCACATGTTTTCACATGTTCCACAGCAAATCTAGTAATTTTCCCCTGTTCACACAAACTCTTGCCATTTTTCTCTTACTCTCTCTCTCTCATTATCATTCTCTCATATACGGTAATTTACTGACACACAGGCACTTTGGAAATTTACAGTTGAATTTACTGATTTTAACAAATTATTCATATCTACTGATGGTGTGAGTTCCCAAATTGCTCCATATTAATTATTCTATCAGTGCACAGACTTTTGTGCTGCACCTACCTGGGTAATTAATCATGCTGCCAAAGAACCAAGCTTGTGATTCTACACTGTGTTCTTTCTACAGGCATATATTTAGTGGGGAATTCTTGCTCAACTGCTGCAACGCTGGTAAAGAGGTTTGTAAATGGGCTCCTAAAGCTATAGGTTGGGTGTAATTATTTACACGCTGCCTAGTCCTAAGGGAAGCAGGTCTGGATGTTCATGGGGAACTCCATACAGTGGCTGTGCAAAAGAAATTACTCAGTTTTGGTAGCAGTATAGATCATGTCCTTATGCTGCTACTCTGACATTATGCTTGGAGTAAGTTACTAATTCAGTCTCAGTGCTGGCACAACCCTCTGTCTCTGTCTAATATGTCTATACCCTCTCTCTCTCTCTTTCTCTCTCTCTCTCTCTCTCTCTCTATCTATCTCTCTCTCTCTCTCTGCATGCGCTGAGTGCAGAGCTAAAGCATGCAGAGCTCTCTGGCATTTTGCCAAACTTTCTGCTTTTTTTTGTTTCATTTCCTACTCGATTAAATAAGTAAAATCATTAAAGTATTATGCACACAAGTTGTAAAAAAGCTGAAGGTGGGAGAGAGTGAGCGGGACACCATGCTCTCTAAGGCTGGCTGGAAGAAGCTGTCTCTCCGGCATGGTGTCAGGTGTGTGATGGAGAATGGAGCACTGGTGGAGGAGGTGCTGCTAGCGGTGTGAGAGCAGGTATGTTATGAGAACATGTACTCTGCCTCCTGGATGAACAAAACAGTGGTGGAGTTCCTAAGAAAACAAAACCTCATCAATAAATTGCTCCAAATGGAATATGGGTGAAAAAAGCCCTGATACAAGCTTGTCCTCTCTTTGCAGGGGAAGTCAGGGGGTTGTCATCTCCAACGCGCTCCCATTCTTTCAAAATGAGGTGATAACGAAGGAGCTAGCCTGCTTCGAGAAGTTCGCCAGCCCAATAAGATTAATTCCTCGTGGCTGCAAAAACTCGGCAGTGAAGCATGTCTTTGAATAGTCAAGACAATACGCTTGATGTGCATTTTAAATGAAAACATGAGGATAGCAAATACATCGTGTTTGCTCCCACGGAACGTCTGAGATGTTTTGAGTGTGGGGAGAAGAAATTTGTCTGTCTGCACAGAGCTACACAACCAGGGAGCTCAGAGCGCCACTCAAATGGGTTACAGCAGCAGCAGTGCCGGGACAGTCAGCAGGGAGTGAGCCTGGAGTAAATGACACACAGAGAGATGACCACTGGAACCAGTAATAAAAAAAAAAAAACAGTGACAAACACAACCATCTCCCAAACACAGGCTCCATCTCTTCGACTAACACTAACTATCGTGCCGATGGTGATGTTACTGTAAACAACGTCATAGACACGGAAGGTGGTGTTAGAGCTGTTAGTATCGACCGCGGCCTCAATGACTGCAATTACCCTGTAAAGCAGCAGCAAAAGAAGAAACCACAGAGCCCACACAAGAACACTCTTAGACAAAAACACACTGAGTTTAAGAACAATAAAGCTGAGCTGGAAACCGGGGGAGAGAAGACGGAGAAGGTGGTGGAATTGTACAAACAGCCACAGCACTGTGTTGTGATGCAGGAGAATTAGCCAGTTTTTAGAACTGGCCAAATGAAAACAGAACATATTTAAATATGCTACACTGATACATGAAAGTCTCTCTCTCTCTCTCTCTCTCTCTCTCTCTCTCTCTCTCTCTCTCTCTCTGTAGCGCATTGCCTCCGTATAATGTCACCCCACACAGCCACTGGGGACTGAGCTAAGGCTTGATACTTTTAATGCAATTTGCCTGGTTATGAATCTGAGGTTGCAGTAACAGCTTCATCCCAGAGATGTCACACTGAAGTACAGGCTATCTATACCAACATGCAGTGACTTGGCAGGTTATACTTGAATTGGAAAATGTCCTTCATCAGTGATTATTGGAGCTATATTTCCTTCTTGTTAATACAGCTTTATGAAGCTTCCCCCCCCCCCCCCCCC
>JAFFST010054690.1:23138-57903 GCA_022414735.1 Noturus placidus | reverse complement strand
GTACTGAGGAACGATAAAACTCCTCCAAGCCGATGTGCAGATGATCAACAGTTACCCCAAACGCTTATCTGCAGTTATTACTGTACAAGGAGCTCACACCACTTACTGAAAGCAGAGGTGCACATACTTTTACCCCTCACAGAAATGTAATATCGGATCATTTTCCTCAATAAATAAACATCCAGGAATAATATTTTTGTCTGATTTGCTGGTTCTCTTTATCTCCTTTTAGGAAGTTCTGATGATGTCATATTTATGCAGAAATGTCGGAAATTCTAAAGGCTTGGCACTGTTTCACGCAGCACTGTACGTGACCATATAGGATCACAGTAGGACGTTCCCAGCCACGCCCCCGAATACAGCTTTAAGCTGTGACTGGACAGCGATGGCATTTCAGTGTAAATGACCTGCTGCTTATTGCTGCGGATTGAAAGTGCTTCTGTTCCAGCTGTCGCCGTGCTGCAGTCTCTCCCGCTGTTCGATCAGACCAGGCTCTTCAGCGTACCGCTCCCTGAGGCTGTGGGCTTCTCAGTCAGTTTCTCCTTCTCGCTCCGGCTCTACCTCCTCCTCATGTTTGTTGGTGAGATCTTTACTCCATGTCCTGGAATCGTCACGTCCGTGTGTGAGACCGTTTCACGTACATTTGTGTTTGTCTTACAGGATTTTTCATAAACATCAGACATCTGGTGATCCCGACCGGAAGATCCTTTCGGCTGAAGCCGCACACAGACTGAGATGTTTTCATGGAAAAGGATGTTTCAGAGCTTTTTTCCCTTCAGAGCACAGAGATTGGTATCACTGTGTGCAAGACTTGTACTCAGGGAGGAGGCGTGGCTCAACATTAACAGTCACAGCTGTACGGTATTAATACAAGTTTAATTTGATTTCTGTGTATATATATATATATATATATATATATATATATATAAGTATTTATTCTGCTATTTCTACCACTTCTTATTTACACTTTTCACATTTCATCATAATCAGCTTGGTACAATAGTAGAAACGTGTCAAGAACGCCGGACTTTAATGTCTTCCGAGTCCAGCACACAGTTTTGTTCCTGGTAGTGAGACAGCAGTCTTTTCCACAGCTCGCTGCACTTCAATAAGTGACGATTACCTGCAAAACATAAACACCATTTATAACACCTTCTGCATTTATAATTAGCTCTAGTTTTTAACATCGTAGATTTCTAGAAGTCATCGTAGAAGTCTGGAGAAGTGCGGATGTGTTCACTTTTAAATCGATGGACGCTGTGGGGTGATGTGGGGAATGGTAACTCTGTCTCGTGTAGTTTTAATATTATATATCTGCATCTAATGATCAATTACCTTGTACATTTCCCACAGGATGTTGAGTGATATGTCTCTCTCTCTCTCTCTCTCTCTCTCTCTCTCTCTCTCTCTGTCTCTCTCTCTGTCTCTCTGTCTCTCTCTCTCTCTCTCTCTCTCTCTCTCTCTGTCTCTCTCTCTGTCTCTCTCTCTATTAAATTCATCATTTATTACTGAATGGGTTTCCTTTATTAATTTCTTTTCCAAAACGCTTTTTGAATAAAGTTCTCCTCTGAGGTTTTATCAGTGTTATGGACTGACTTGTGAAGACAGAGGCTTGTGATTTTGAGCTTTGCAAATAAACTTGGAGGCCTGAACCTGTTCAAACGAATAAAATGACATTTGTGTTTTATTGGATGTAAGTGGGGCTCTTGTACTCTCCTGTGCCGATGGTGTGAAGGAAAAGCTAATTAAGCACTCAACCACTACACTTTCTTTGAAACGCTAAGTTCATTCAAACGTTTAGTCACTGTAACCGTAATAGAACTCCCAAATTAACCAAACAGCAAAAGTCGAAATACCATCATAAACACAAAAAAAAGTGGATTGGATGCTAAAAATTGCTCAAAGTGTACAGTATAATTGAGTGTATGAGAGTATCCTCTCTGTTGCGGTGGGAAATTAAGGTTGGATATTTTCTTTAGCATTTTACCCAGAATGCAGAGTCCATCCTGAGCGCGCGTGATGGCGACGTTGACCTGGTTTGGATCTGTGATGAAGCCAAGTTTCTTCCCCAGCCACCCTTTGTTGGCGTACGGCTCGTTTTCTATCTCATAAAGTTTACAGGAACGAACTGTAGAGATTATCACATAACGCCACTCGCTCCCTACACACACACACACACACACACACACGATACATTATCATGCATACATCTACCATATGATAATAATGTAAAATAATATTTATGGGTTTCGGTACATTACATCTGCTTAACTTGGCTTTCCAGCGATTACACTTAGACTTAATTAGTTTATAAAAACAATGCTGTTGTTTATGAAAGATAATGACATCATTATCTGGATCTAAACTACCATTGTAACTAAACAGCGTGACTATTTCAGATCTTAGCCCTGTGTGTACAATTTACATACAGTATGTGTACAGACTTTAGAGCTATGCTACCATTCAAAAATTCTGAATCACTGAAGAAACCCTTTTTTTAAAGATATATATGGATTGATGGGACACGGTGGCTCAGTGGATAGCATGCTCGCATGTTCTCCCCGTGCTTTAGGGGTTTTGTCTGGATACTCTGGTTCCTCCACCAGTCCAAAGACAGGCGTTGTAGCTGATTGGCATCTCCAGACTGTCTATAGTGTCCCCCATTGTGCATTCTGGACTCTGTCCAGAGTGTCCCCCACATGGGATAGACTCCAAGGTGATTTCTAATGGAATATCTACATAGGCATACAAAGGCCGATTTTCAGCAACGATCCCTCCTGTGCTCCGATGCCACGTTGTCTTAGCTAATCTTACGTCATGTTACAGGGTAATTCATCATTAGAAATCCTTTTTTGCAATTATGTTAGTGCAGCTGGAAATCATGCTGTTTAAGGAAGCAATAAAACGTGCCTTCTTCCTTGGCTGTTAGAGCATGTGGGTTTGATTATGGTCTCGATATGGCCAAAAAGCTTTCTTCAGAAACTCTTCAGTCTCTGAGTGTTTTGAGCAATGTGAGAAATCACCCAGAAACTGGCCATATATCTTGTATAGGTGTGAAGGACTCCCTTCACAGAACAACGCAAAACAGATCTAACCAGGATAGAAGGAGAAGTGGGAGGCCCCGGTGCAAAATCCATCAAAGTCTCTCGTTTGAGAAACAGATGCCTCCACAGGTCTTCAGCTAGCGACTTTATTAAAGATGATCCATGAAACACCAGTCCGATCTTCAACATGACGACTCCAGAATGCTGGCCTTCTTGTCCGAGTTTGGAAGAAAGAGCCATATATGTGACTGGTTTGATAAAAGGAAAAGGTTCAAATGGGCAAGAACATAGACACTGGACAGCTGATGATTGGAAGAAAGTGTTAAGGAGCAACAAATCTACGTTCACAGAGAACAAATGAAAAGATGCTGGAGGAGAGCTTGACTCCATCTGTCAAGCATGGTGGAGGAAATGTGATGGTTTGGGGTGGCTTTGGTGCAAGTCGGAAATTTGTACAGGGTAAAAGAAATCTGTCTATCACTCCATTTCGTAACACCATGCCATACCATGCAGATGGCGTGTGATTGGAGCTCATTTCATCCTACAATGGGACAATGACACCAAAGCACTGTTCCAAATTATGCAAGACCTATTCAGGGAAAAGGCAGCCAGCTGGAGTTCTGTCTGAAATGGATTGGCCCGTGAAATCCCTTCTGGGCTGATGTTGGAGCATTGATGGGATGGTATGAAAAACTCATGGGAGGTACTCCAGGAGACAAGGATTCTGCAGATTACCTCAACAAACTGACCATCTACAGCTGTAATAATGGAAGAAATGGAGGCTTCTTTAATGAAAGTTTGAAGCACGATATTGTCATTTTTTTGAGTTTTAAGTTTTGAGTTTTGAGTATATTTTCTATTCATTATTACTTATGCGATGAATAAAATGATGGAAATTTCCGGAGTGATTCCAAACTTTTGAGCGGTAGTGTATTTTGTGTGAAGTAGTGATGTGAACTGCACCTTGACTCTTCATAATTGTACAAACACTGATATTCCGAATGGCCTGATTTCTCTTCTCTGCCAACATCGTCTTGATTTTAGACATCTGAGCATTGTACGGGGTCAGAATGACAACATCCTCTGGTTTCACACGAGACTCCCTGATTAGCAGATTTGCGATCCGAACCTGATTCGTGTAACAGTGAAACAGATGGTGGTGAGTGTGTGTAAATGCATTGAATAACGAACATGGACATCATCCTAGTTTCTTCTGTATAACCGGACGTCGGTGTTCAGCTTACCGCTTGCTCAGCCTCCAGTTCGTTGGCTACTGAATGTTCATTTCCAGCTGCTGTGGAAACTGCTAAGCTGATCTCTTCTCCTTCAACATGACCGAATACGATAGCCGTTGGGGTGTTATTTTTATTAAGCAGAAGGCAGGGTCTTTGCTTAGTTACAGTAATCAGTTTTCCTTCATAAAATTCTTTCGAAGGGAACTCACAGATACTCTGATGCTACAAAGGACAAAAAAAAGTTTAATGTTGTTGTTTTTTTGTGCTTGAATATGTTTGTTATATTACAATTTTTATAGTCGTTTATCCTTTTACATTACCATTCTATACTGTTTGTTCAGCATCAATGCCTTGGACATGTATCGTTCAAAGAGGGACTTCTCCATGCCAAGTTCCTTCACAGGGGCACATGTCACAATTGGCCGAATCTGTTTGTGGTCACCCAAAAGCACAATCTACAAAAGAAACATAGCTATATATTCTAAAACTACAATTTCTTGCTTTTCACGTGCAGTCTCATCGATCGATGTCAACATGGTTGATAACATTAACCTCCAAAACAGACTCATGCGGCCAGCTCCGACGGATTCAACTCATCATACCATCATACAGGGCTCTTTTATTCATGCAAAACTTAAAGCATTACTCTAAAAGGAGTAAAGAGAAAAGATGTTCACACGTGATGTGGGATATACTGTCTGGAAAACACTGGACGTACGGTCATGTGAAAAAATAAGGACACACCATTGGCTTTTTTTGCTTTTTGTTTACATACTTGGACGAGCATACACGTAATCATCTTTGAAACAATGAAGTTGATATACTTGAACAAAGCCACAAGGAAAATGAGCTTTTTCAATCATTTATTCAACAGAATTATGAAAAGATGTGATATTCTTCTGTGGTAAAAGTAAGTACACCCTTGGCCTAAGAAGCTAGTATTGCCTCCTTTAGCAGAAATAGCTTAGTAGGCCTTTCAAGCCAAGTTCATGTACGAGGTTGGAGAGGTGACCACTCAAGCCAAGTTCCCGTCTGAGGTCAAAAAAAGGGCCTCTCACGGCAAGTTCCTGTCCGAGGTTGAAGAGACGGCCTCCCACGCCAAGTTCCAGAGTCTGTTGACACAACCAGTCAATTTCGCCATATGTCTGAAACTGAAATCATGACCAACCATGTTCTGCTGACACCTGAAACCAGTGTCACGACCAACCAAGAGTTGCTTACCCCTGAAACCAGCGTCACGACCAACCAAGAGTTGCTTACGCCTGAAACCAGCGTCACGACCAACCAAGAGTTGCTTACGCCTGAAACCGATGTCACAACCAACCAGGTTCTGCACATGCATGAAGCTGATGTCACGACCAACCAGTTTCTGCTCATGCCTAAAGCCGACATCACGTGGAACCCGAGTCCTCTGACATGGACAAACAAGTTCTAATCACGCCAGAGTCTGCTGACACGGACAACCAAGTTCTGCTCACGGCCGAGTCTGCTGACACAGCCAACTAAGTTCAGCCTGCAGAGTCGATGGAGGACAACATTCCGCCTTCCTGCTACACTGAGGATGACGCTCCGCCTTTTTGCTCCGCTGAGGACGTCACTTCACACTCAAGAAAGTATGACGAGATGGCCCACCAAGTCAAGCACCTGTCTAAAGCTGACGACACAACTTCCCAAACCTGGGTCTTGCCTAATGACCCCGGCTAATCAGCCCCAGCCTCATGTCTGCTCCATGGCTCCTCGAGGAACCTGTGACTTATCGGACAATGCCTGCATTGGAACCTGAGGGGCTGTGAAGATATTTTTCCCAGAGGGCCAGGACTGCCGGGGGAGGGAGTGTATTTTGGCGATTCAGGAGAAGTGCCCTTGAGAGGTTGGGGCGTTGTGGGTTGGGGGTCTGTCACATCACAGCAAACCAGTGACTACATGTCCTATCCTGCACTGCAGCCTACAAACATGGCCGCCAGGGACTGCAATTCCCAGAACACTCATTCATTCTAATCACGCACGCCTGCATCCAATCTCACACGCAATCACACCACAGTTTAAAAGGACTTTCTAGGCATTCACACTTCGCGAAGTATTAGTGTTTTCACCATACCAAGCGTTTATACCCTGTTCACCGGCTTGTTTCATGGTTCTTGCCTTGCCCAGTTGCCTGTTTTTTCGTCCAGGCTATAGTTTCATGATTTGGATTTGTCTGCCTGCCTCCCTTTAGTAAAAGCTCTTTTCTGCACTTGCATCTTAACCTTCATTACATGGTTTACGTGACATGTGATCGATCAGTTTCTTTTTGCTCATTTAAATTGTGAAAATTATTATAGAATGTCAATTTTATGTAATTTGATAGAGAATCAACTTTAATAATAGGCACTGTTTCAAAGTGGATCAAATGTTTACTTGTCCAAATATGTAACAAACAAACAAAACAAAACAAAAACAAAAACATTTCCATCTGATGTACTTATTTTTTCCTCAGTTTTACGTCACTGTCTCAAACTTCCTGTGTTCTCACCTGCTCGGGCTGATGTGAGACTAATGGAATGAAGGCTTCTGGTTCTGTGGCCATGGCACACTCATCAATTAGGATCTGTCGGAAGTCCATGGTCTTCATTAGGACCGGTTTTAGAGCAGTTGAGCAGGTGCACAAGATTACATCATGCTTCCGGAGTTCATGCTCCTGAGCCTCCTTCAACACTTTCCTGTAACTGTATACATCATTGTTATTATTGATGTGATTTTCTTCTTCTCACACACACACACACACACACACACACACACACACACACACACACACATTCAGAAATTATTCATCCCAAAGCAGCATCAACATCTACAGACAAGGCCTCAATGAACAGCTCCAAGCTGAATAAGCATACAGAGATGAGAGCTTCCTTCAGTTTGTCCAACTGGCAATTTGGACCAACAACCAGCTCAGAGCCAGTAGACTGCTATTTTGCACATTGAAACGTTCTCATTTATGATCACAAAATCCCCCAATAACCCATTGTTTTCCCTGACTGTCAACTAAAGATATGTGCACCTTCGTATTCAGTAAGTGGTGTGAGCTCCATGTGCAGTAATAACTGCAGATAAGCGTTTGGGGTAACTGTTGATCATCTGCACATCGGCTTGGAGGAGTTTTATCCCGTTCCTCAGTACAGAACAGCTTCAACTCTGGGATGTTGGTGGGTTTCCTCACATGAACTGCTTGCTTCAGGTTCTTCCACAACATTTCTACTGGATTAAGGTCAGGACTTTTATTTGGACATTCCAAAACATTCACTTTATTCATTTTTGGTAGGACGACCCGTGTGTTTAGGGTTGTTTTCTTGCTGCATGACCCACTTTCAATTCAGATTCAGATTATGGACAGATTTCCCTGTAGTATTCGCTGGAATAATTCACAATTCATTGTTCTATCAGTGATGGCAAACCGTCCAGGCCCAGATGCCGAAAAAAGGTCCAAGTCATGATACTACCACCATCATGTTTCACAGATGGGATAAGGTTCTTATGCTGGAATGCAGTGTTTTCCTTTTTCCAGTGTTCTCATCACATTTACATTTACATTTATTCATTTAGCAGACGCTTTTATCCAAAGCGACTTACAGATGAGACACACTCACACACCAATGGTAGCAGAGCTGCATGCAAGGTGCTAGCTTGCCATCGGGGGCAACTTAGGGTTCAGTGTCTTGCCCAAGGACACTTCGGCATGGGATCACCCGGGCCGGGATTCCAACCACCAACCCTACGATTAGTGGATTAGTGGACAACCCGCTCTACCCACTGAGACACAGCCGCCCTATTCTCCTGACGGTATTCTCCTGACGGTGGACTCATGAACATTAACATTAGTCAATGTGACTAAGGCCTTTGATGCTCACGTACAAGACCTTGTCTGGAACAGTGCCCTCTACCTCAACTCTCTCCTGAAGGCTTACGTTCCCTCACGCAATCTGCGATCGATTAGCGACCGACGTTTAGTAGTTCCTCCTCAGCGTAACACAAGATTCCTTTCCAGAACCTTCACACTAACTGTTCCTCAGTGGTGGAATGAACTTCCAACCTCAATCAGGACTGAAGTGTTTCTCACCATCTTCAAGAAACAGCTAAAGACCCGCCTCTTCCGTCAACACCTCACCAACTCAAAGAAAAAATAATAAATAAAATAAAGGCACTTACACCTCGACTCTGCGCACTTTGCTTCTTCTAGAACTAGATCTTTTTCTTCTAGAACTCAACTAATAGATCTTGTATAGTAGCACTACTTGTATTGTTCTCTGCTTGATATCACTTTGCTTGTGTCTTATTTGTAAGTCGCTTTGGATAAAAACGTCTGCTAAGTGAATAAATATAATGTAAATGTACTGGGTTCCGTCGTGATCTTGTGGACTATCACACACACGTCTTGCGAGAGATCTTTGTTGGTCTCCGCTTCTGGCGAGGATAACAATGGTCTTGATTGTCTTCCATTTGTGCACATCTGTCTGACTCTGTATTGGTGGAGTCCAAACACTTAAGAGATGTTTTTAAAAAAGGACTTTTTTTCTGCGGTTCCAGAAATCTCCTTTGTTCATGTCATAATAAACTTCCACAGACATGTCATGTGAACATCAGTCTTCTAGATAGAGTTCACCTTTCACCTTCACCCATTGCCACTCACAGGTATGTAGTATTGGATCAATTTCCTCAATAATTAAAGGGCCAAATGTAATATTTTTCTCATTTGTTTAAATGGGTTTCCTACTTTTATGACTTGTGTGAAAATCTGATGATGTTTTAGGTCATATTTATGCAGATAGAAAATTCTAAAGCGTTCACAAACTGTCAAGCACCATGTATGTATGCAACAACAACATAGGTCAAATAAACAACACAAACACACACTGTTATCATAATGTCCTTTACCTTTTAGCGTTAAATTCCACAGTTTCATTTTCAAACTCTTTTATCTTCTGTGAGTGCGGGTTTTCTGGTCGTCGCACCAAGTCCATCAGAGAGATGTCTCTTTAAAACAGCAGAAGATATAGTTCAATCGCAATTTCAGCTATTACAATTTTTTGCAGTGTGGATTCCTTATGATTTCTAATGGATTCAGAAAATGGAGTACTTCTTTACTAATTATACTAATTATGGCCAGAGAAGAGGCTATAATATTTATTGGCTTCTGTATGGCTTGTATGGGACAATGGCACTGGTACCTTTGGAATCATCCACCTAAAGGCACACTTGCATCAACCCCCACCTCACCTCATGATCTTCTGTTTATGGGAATCGGTTTCTAACCTCAGAAAGGCAGCACACACAGACACTCCATGTTTACTTCAGGGTCACCAAAGATTTGCAGCAGAGTTCACAGTCTAGATAACTATTTTCATATGACAGTGTTGCCTTCCGTTGAAAGCTCAGAGCAACAGGGGTGTACGCAGTAATTCCCTGTCAAGTCGTTAAAACTCGATCTAGCGTAAAATAAGTTAAATTAGCAACTTTGGATGGAAACGTAGGTTTATGACTTTGTTCCTGGTTTCATGAGTTTGGATTTACCCCTCTTTATGTTGTTTGCTGATCGCCGGAATCTTTGCCTGTTTCTGACCCTACTCTTACTCGGTGACTACGTTTACATGGACAGCAGTAATCTGATTACTGACCTTACTCTGATTAAGATAATAATGTGATTAAGGTGTTTATATGAGTGGCTTTTAGAATACTCCTGTCATGTTCCTGTTTTACATGTTATAGATCATAATTAGAGTTAGAGCTCCGCGTCATTACGTCACCGCGCCACGCCGTCCGCCGTCCCTCCAGAGCTTCGCGTATCAACATACAGTTGGACGTTATGGTACCCTTATACAGTTCTGGCTGTTTTTTTTTTTTTTTACACGGATGCTTTAAGTGCAGTTAAATATTTGTCATGCTGTACGTGCTAATAGACGACTGCTTGAAGCCAAGGGCTGCGTCTCAAACCGTGTTTATATAGTAGCCGAGATACATGTATTTTCCCCCACTACAGGCCTATAATAGGAAATTATGCGGTTTGGGACGCGTCCGAACTCTTGTTCGTCCATAAGAAGCACTGCCGTGTGTGATCGTGTCCTGTCGCAAAATGCAGTGACAACTCTCACACGATGTTCATAATGTGATTAAGGTGTTTACATGTCTGTAATACACGTCCATAATACGACTCAAACAGGAGTACTCCACCTGTATTAATTCCATTAGTGTTTACATCCAGAATTACTTTAATCAGATTAAGGTTATTAAAAATGGCTGTTTATATGGCAGTTTCTTAATCAAAGTATGGTCTTAATTGGATTAAGAGTGGATTATTGTTGTCCATGTAAACGCAGCTAGTGTTTTGGATTGTTTGTTGAACTTTAATAAACTTCACCTGCAACTGCAACCACATCTGCTTCCTAACACACTCAAAGAGCTCTCCAAAACGTATTTATAATATTCCATCCATCCATCCTCTACCGCTTACTCCTTTTCAGGATCAAGGGGAACCTGGAACCTATCCCAGGGAGCACTGGGTACAGGGCGGGGTTACACCCTGGACAGGGTGCCAGTCTATCGCAGGGCACAATCACATACACCCTCACACACCCATACATACACTACGGACACTTTAGACACCCCAATCAGTCTACCATGCATGTGTTTGGACTGGGGGAGGAAACCGGAGTATTCGGAGGAAACCCCCGACACATGAGGAGAACATACAAACTCCGCCCACACATGGCCCTGGCGGTTATTTATTATATTATTACTTATTGTTTCGAACCAGACTCTTCTGTAACACTGCTCTTGACAAAACCATTCCCAAAATGTCTGTTCTTTCTTTGATATTCTATCTCATCTATCTCATTATGTGTCGTTTCAGGCAAATTGTTTTTGTTTGTTTTTTTTTACCTCAGCACATCCTTTGGCTTCTCATCACGGAGGGATTTGCGACAGAGCTTTAGCTCACTTTTAGGATGTGGGTACTCCCGCATTTCCATCTGATCACAGTAGATCCGAAGAGGCTTAAGGACTCCTCGTAGCTTCAACAACTGCTCTGTAGTACAGCAACAGATTCACAAATTGTATTGGTTTAATTGATGCTTCGACCTATCAAATTAAACTATCATATACTGAAGATATTGATACCATACGAAGCAAGCGCATTTATTTCTACCTTACAAGTCTGAGTCAGTCACAGGAAACAACAACATCAGGTAAGTTATAGACCTTAGGAATACTGTAAAAGCTGTAAATACAATGACTAAATAGTCAGGCAAAGAGACACCGCTAGGCTGGGGTTAAGAGTCAGGGTCAACACATTTCTTCGTTTTCCTGCTCAAACTTATTGCTAATTAACAGGAAAATAAAAGACTGTGTTAAACGCGATGTATCGTATGAAGGCATTCCTGCCACCTTGCAGTTCCAATTCACCTGCCACAATATCCACAGACTTGTTGGATGGACCACAGTATAGGATGCCGCGCTTCTTTGGTGTTTTCTCATTTAGAGATGCATCTTGGCCCTGTTTTGGTGGCTGGTTTGTACATTCTGCTTCAAGAGCTTTGTTCTTCATGTAGAAGTGATATGTAATATGAACCCCAACCACAGTTTTCCCAGTACCTGTTGAATGGATAGATGTATGAAGGACATAAGAGTGAGACTTTCATACTGACCTCAAATAAGATTGTAGATTTTGTCAAGATCTTCTATTAACAAATGGTACCTGGTGGTCCTTGGATCAAAGTAAAAGGATTTTTCAACGCCTCCTGCACAGCCCTTTCCTGACTTTCATTCAACATCTGCAGGTCCAGATTGTCGTCCATGTGGTCATCCACTGAAGGTCGCTCTGTAGGTTCACCTAGTAAAACATTTGAACATAATCCTATGTTATAAGTCATTTCAAATGTATTGTTGTTGTTTAAAAACAATAGTAGCCTTGCACAGAATGATAAGATTTAGTTAGCATAAAGCTTACTGGAGTCATAGAAAATGGACCCAGTTGCGATGCTCTTCACCAGGTCATTGGCTTTTTTTAGGTTTTCTATAGCATGTTCATATTGCCTAGGAATGAATAATACATCAATTATTAATCATATATTATTCACATTTGAATAATAGTTGCATAGCAAATTCCAGTTTCTTTCATCAGAAAGTATATAGTGTGTAACAGATTATTTAAAAACAGAGATATTTTTGAGATGGTGTTTCACGTACACGTATGGGATCTTCTTTGGAATGACTTCTACAGTGAACTTTCTTTGATCATGTTCAAGATTAGCTGGAACATTCGCCATATTGTGGTGGTTTATTTGAAAATGTATTTGGATGCGTTGTGATTTTGTACTGGTCTTCTTTTCCTTTCCTTGCTGTCGTGTTTGAGGTTTGATCGGTACACCATGAGCAACCCATGTAAAGGGCAGAGCATTCTGCAGAACGGAAAGACCAGAACCATTGCCCTGTGCTGTGTCTGTGTCTTCCTCTTCCTCAGCACATTGATCCCTCAGTCTGATGCACAGGTAACAGTTCGTTAGATCGAATTCCAGAAACCACTTTTCTTTCCGTGTTTGTGTTATTGTGAAGACACCTCTGAGAGGCGTCTCTTTGGTTTCCGTCCATTTTATGGTCACATCTTCAAGAATCACACTATTATTTTCTTCCACAGCATTGTAAGCAGTGTCCATTTTACAGAGATCTCCCCAGATTTTCTGGTACTCATTACAATTCCAGTATATTGTTTTTGATGCAGTGCATACTGTGCGGGAGAAACAATTGATAGGGTTTCTTGCATGCTCCAAACAGACATCAAAGGATGCATTGACAGTGAGGAGGTTGACTGCAGGCATTCGTGCCCCATTGATTATTTCTGTGCCAAGCTGCACTTGTAGCACTTCATCTAACTTGAGTTTCATGTTCCACTCTTGAAAATGCTTAGGATCATTTTGACAAGCACCCGATGGGATAGGCTCCAGGTTCTCCTGTGACCCTGAAAAGGAGTCAGCGCTTGAAGATGGATGGGTGGATGGATTTGAAATTTCCAGAGATTTGTCATCATTTTTTACATCTTCAAGGCACTCACCGACCGTATCCCAGTCTTCAACTTTAACTGCAGATATAATTTTGGTCCAGATTCTAACTGAGATTGGGATTACGTATCCATTGATCTCTGACTGCAGACGTATCTTCTCCACCTCACTAAATGAATACACTCTTCTCATCCACTTGAGAGTGCAGGACTTGTCTTGATGGTTGTACTCTGGCTGCTCGACTACTTTTAGGTTTCTGTACTTGATCATCAGCCCTGGCACGCTGTCAAGAGGAATTGAGACAATAAATTCATGTTTTTTTGGAGCAAGCTGGGCCACGACTGCCAGTTTGGTTATGTCTGTAGAACTGAGTTTAGTGGCATTGAAGAATCTTAACGACTCCAAGTCAAAGTCCTCACTAGAGTCACATTTATTACAGAACTGGTCGATTTCAGCCTCCGTGTATTCCATGTCTAATTGGTACTTGTCAGAGATTATGCTGTGGAGAAGCCTCTGAAGAATCAGGTCTAGATAGCGTCTCATAGGGGATGAAGCCCATGTGTATGCATTGAGTTGCAAGTCATAATGTCCTAATTTTGAGGACAAGCTGGAGCATGACCTCAGGATGAGAGCTTTATTTTGGATTTCCGTGAATTCCTTTGCCATGCGATGTAGTGTAGGATGGATTTTATCCGATATAATAAGATGAACCAGTTTGTGGTAATCTTTTTCCTTTTTGAAGTCCTTCATTTTCTGGAACACAGGTTTCAGAACACAAATGGATGACTCTATGGCTATGGTTTCTCCTGGAACTTCACAGATTTGAGAGAGATAAGGAGACAAGGGCAGTTTCTCAGAGTATTTCACTTTAAACGGCTCAAGCACTTCACGGTCTGGCTTGAAGTGGCATCTTAGTGGGGTGAGATCTCTTGTTAGGTCGTTGGAGAGGAGTTCTTCAGCCACTGCACTGTTGTAGAAATTCATTAGCTCTTCCACCATGCAGTGGGCCCTACTGTCTCCTTTTCTCTGTCCACTGCTCCAGCTCCCCTCCAGCCTGAACTTTCTAAGTACCTTGCTGAAGCAATAGGCCACAGCAACACAGTCTTCTACACTGGAAAAATTAAAAGGTGCCTCGTGATCATCCAAATGACGCTCTTCTATCATCTTGTCTGCCTCTTCATATGATAGCCGTTTTTCAGACTTGATGTGAGAAAGAGCAAAAGAGCTGGACTCTATCATGCTGGTGGCCTTGTTAATAATAAGTACCAAGGATATGACCTTTCGGTCCACACCCGGGACTAAGCTTAAGTATTTCAAGCTTGCTTCTCTGGAAAGCATAAAAGCTGTGTTTTTTTCATTTATATCAGCTGGAGGGTAAAATGTCCTACCTTGCTTCTTTGCAAATGTATCCTCCTCACTGCCTTTCCTGATATAACTTGCTACATCAGTAATGTGAATAGCAAGAATATAGTGTTCTCCCTTATCAGCCAGACTAAAGGCATCATCCAAGTCTTCCGCGTTACTGGAATCTATGGTAAAAGTTCGGTTATTGCGGAAATCCCGTCTTTTTTCATTTTCCTTTTGGTCACATCTTGGTTGGAAAGAGGGAGGAGGGCCTTGAACGCCACATTCTAGTTCCAGCAATTCATTATAATACTCTTCCTGTGAGATAACTTTCGTAACCACTCCAAGAGGATACCGACGATTCTTTTCCCATTTCAGCACCTTGACTACTAACAGTTTATCCACATCTATCTCTATAAATTTCTCAGGGAACCAGTATTCGCTCTGGGGATGGCACTTTCGTATTTCGATTTTGTCTGGGTCTTTCTGAAGGATGCATATCACGGTCATGTTGTTCTTGACAGGTGTAACTAGTCTTTTACGTCCTTCCATCCTACAGATAACGGTACAACATTCTTCAGATCTGTGCATCAATCCTACTACCTTCCCTTTCAACGAGTCACCTTGATTTGGCTGAAGTTCTCCGGTCAAGATCTGAACACAAACCTCATCACCAGGAAAGGATCTGCCCACATGATCAGTTCCGCTGATGCGAATGATAGAGGTTGGATCATCGAGAGGTTTGGCATATGCCAGATCGTGTCTCTCCATTTTAAGTTTACAGCGTTTGAACTCATGAGGTTTGGTCGTCAACATTTGTTCCAGTTCCTCCTGATTGTGTTCTTGGTCAAACAGTGACTCCCACTGGAACTCTCGGCTTGAGTGCTTAAAAAGGGCATTGTGGATTTCTGAGACTTGCTCAGGAGTTGTTCTGGTACCAGTAGACACATTTGGCTTCTCTGACTTTGATTTTGAGGACTTCCTTTTATTCTTGCCCATAGTTTATCCTGAAAATACACAAAGGATCATTCAGATAATTGTGGCCTGTTACTAAAAAATATAACCCCAATTCCGAAAAAGTTGGGACAGTATGGAAAATACAAAAAGAGACGCTTGAAAATGCAATTCAAGCCTGTACTATAATGAAAACACATTATTAACATATTATTAGATGTTTTACTTCGTGAGTTGAATTTATTTTTGTAAATATACAGTTTCAAATCTGATTATTTCAACACACAATAGTTTTTGTCCAAAAACTGTTTGAAATGTCGAATTATCGGACCACAAAACATGATTCTGCTGTGCTACTGTCCGAGACCAGAGAAGTGGGCAGAGCTTCTGGACAGTGTTGATGTACGGCTTCTGCTTTGCATAGTAAACTTTAACTTCAACACAATGAGACTGTTCTCATGGGAAACACACACACACACACACACACACACACACACACACACACACACACACACACAACAGCCATTTGATGCATAATGCATTTGAAACAATGTAGAAATGTTTGTGTCATTCAGTTTCATTGAAAATTTAATATACATATATCTGCACAGCATATATATAATAAATAATGACCACTGCCAAATAACAATTCAATAATGACCCAAAAACCACATCACTAATCACAGCATACACAGGTGCTGTCCAGTCACAATCACTCACGTGTACACAACACTTGAAATGAAACCAGAAGTCATTTACATTTATTCATTTATGAGACGTTTTTATCCAAAGCGACTTACAAATGAGACACACTCACACACCAATGGTAGCAGAGCTGCATGCAAGGTGCTAGCTTGCCATCGGGGGCAACTTAGGGTTCAGTGTCTTGCCCAAGGACACTTCGGCATGGGATCACCCGGGCCGGGATTCGAACCACCAACCCTACGATTAGTGGATTAGTGGACAACCCGCTCTACCCACTGAGCCACAGCCGCCCTTTTCAGAGCTTATTACACTGTAATGTAACGTAGGCTTTCAAATACAATGCCATGTTTTCTACAACAATTGACTTACAATCATTAAAAACAAAACAGAAAACATCTATTATTAGAAATTATGATCTTATTTCCAGCAAAATAACTTCCAGTAAATAGGTCCAGGTAAACAGGAGATAAACAGATCAACAGGAACGCTTGCTTACCTCACTGATTGTTAGGCTCTTAAGAATGAGACGACAATTCCTCCAGACTGAAACCTACCTCCTTCTAGTAAAGTACACATGAGGTAACCCTTCCAGTCCGTATCGTAGGGCTGAATTCTGAGCTGGTGATTTCATGTTAAAGTTATGTCAGTTGTGCATGGAGCTGGGTTATGCAGCGGTTTAACTTGATTTTCTGGGTGGACTAATCAGGTTCTTAAAATCGCATAAATGTAGATCATGCCTCTGAAATGGCCAGATTTGTTTGTTTTGTTTTGATTAGTGGTGTCTAAGATGGATTTTCTTTAACTGCATCCAGAGCATCTTTCACTGGAACGCTTGGCTTTCATCTCTCAGAAAACGAAAGCTAACAATGCACTGTAGGAAGAGCTCGAACCAGGAAATCCCATTCGCCTGGAGCACTTCCCAATGAGATTATAATATGTTCCTGCTGCTGGTGTAATGTTACAATATCCATGTAAATAACTTACAAAGCTCTTTATTTTATTTTATTTATAAAATCTCAGTAATTACCAATATACAGAATATTGATGGGAATTGAGCCAAAAACATTTGAGAATTTATTTGAGAATTTTTAATCTTGTATTTTTTTTTATCTCTAATAATAGTAATAGTAACAAGCGAGTGTTGTGGCCTTCGCATCGTCGCTCGCTCGGTGCAGAATATTGTTGTCTTGGACCTCTCCGCAACCCCCTTCTATATCAGTCTGGATTAAAGATCTAATGTTCTTTTTGAAGATGGAAAAAATCAAGTACAACATCAGAGTGGAGACTCATTTTTGGGGAAATTGCAACAGTTTATTACCTACATCAAGGATGTACGCCCCCTGGAGGTGGATTAAGGAGAGGTGGACGGTCAATACTATCCATCTTACCCCCCCACTTCTCTTTTTTTTTCTCTGATTCTGTATGGATTTATGAAAATAATACGAATCATATGTAATTAAATCACATGAACATGAATCATAAATTAATTAGTCTTAGATAAACATTCCTGGGTGGGGGAGGGGCTGTTAGTGGGGTAAAAAAATATTGATTCTGTATTGATATATTTTGTTTTACTCTGAAAAGTGTGTGAGAATCAATAAAAAATATAAATAATAAAAATAGTAACATGATTTTTCATCATGTTCATTAAATTTATACAAATAATACAGAATCCAATCCAAGCAGAGAGCTGTTAAATGAGCTGACAGTGCTACAAGTGCTCGTCTATATATCTCATAGCTCGTCTCTCTATCAGTGGCTTTGGTCTAATTACTAAATGTAATTCTATGTGACTTTTATATCAGTTACAGTTTTCATGTGTTTCAAAGGGAGAAAGGAAATGGTTCTGTTTAGTGGCCACACCCTAACATGCGAGAAGCGTCACAGCACGTTCATCTCTGGAGCGCTGACGTGATGTACTACATAGTTCATACCACTGTGGACACTATTGTCAAACATGGCATTTATTTTCCACATTTTCTCCCCAGTTTCTCCAAATCATCGGTCAGTTCGCACCCCCCAGCCAGCTCTCCTCTCTTACATGCAAAGATCTTGACTATAAATGTGTGAGTGTGATGAAATACCTGAAGCGTTCTGATGTTCTAGTCGAGATCTTTAACTCTGTTGACGTGCCTCATGCCTCACCTAAATAGTTTTCTCCATAACCCAGCTTCTTTCATTGTATGTGTTCTCTTTGTTGCCAGGCTACACAATGCATCAACACAACATTCCATTGTGTTAGATTAAGTTTCACTTGAATATAAAGTGAACTGCTTTTGTCTCCCTATTGCAATGAAGAGGTGTATGTATGTTTGTATTTATTTATTTATTTGCTTTGTTTGTTTTTAAGATGAGAAATAAGTCTGACTGCACTGTGACTTTACACGTAATTAAGATAAACAAATGAAATCATGAGCATCATCACAGACACTTTGCCTCTATTTGCCATTTGTGTTAATTAAGTGTAGCTAATGTTATCATTTGATTAATGCTGATGATTCTAGAGTTGCATACGCTCTGGATTAGGGGCGTGACAATAGATGATTAAAGGGCCTTGCTCAGGGGCCCAACAGGGGCAGCCTGACAGTGCTGGGGCTTGAATCCCCGAGCCTGAACCACTAAACTAGCATTAACTATTAGCTTCTTGTGCATTATATATGTATTGAGGTTTTTTTTTAGTTTAATATTATATATTATTGATAATAAGCGCTATGTATAAATAAATAAATAAATAAAAAATATAAAAAGTTGAACATTACAGACACTCTCGCGCGCTGTCAGATATTTATACATTCGTGCATATAAATGGGGATTTTGTTGGAGATATTGGGCAACCCTGCTCTCAATCCCGGTGTTATACGCGCTCTAATGGTTTCCGAGGTGAACCGTGTATGAATGTTTTGTCTAGTGTACATTTAGGACAAAACATTATTGGTTGAGTTTGTCGTGTTTTGTTTTTAAATGCGTGCGGTTGAAAGGGGGTAAAAAAAAAAAGAAAAAGAAACCCAAGCTAAACGCCCGTGAGAAGACAACAGAGCGTGGTTAGCTGCTCGTGGTTAGCAGGCCCGGAACGCGACCGCGGGTTTTCCTGATCAGCTACACCGGACTCCGCGCTTCACACAGCGGCCACGCGGCTTGTTATCCGTCGGCGGTGTGGGGATAAGCTCGACAGGTAAAGTGCAGTTGTTCTCTCCTGTAACAGGTCGACTGCTCGTTCTTCAGTTCACCCCCGAATAGAAAGTTTAAAAGACTGTTCGTTTTGTAAGAAACTTTTTCTTCATCACGTGTTTACAGTACTCTGTTGTAAGGTATTTACATTATTTATTGGATTATGCAGGAACTTGAGTAGGCTGTAAAACACTGTACATGTAGAAGGGTCAATATGGCGTGAAGTGTGTGGTACAGGAAGTGGTTAAAGTTTGGAGGTTGACATGAATGATGAGTGTAAGGAGAACTCTGCAGTGATGTATTTCCGCAGCATGAACCGTGTTAATTAGGACTTGATGTGTTTCCTGTTAATTATGATGCCCATTGCAGGATTGGAGGATGAGCAGGGGACGCGGTGCGAAAAAACGACTGCCTCCAGACAAGCCGGACACTCTTGTGTGTTTTGACGACGCGGTTCTGGAAGAGGTGAAGCAGCTTTTTAACAAGGTGAGAGAGTACAGTGTTCCACCCGGAGACGAATGGTGCTTACCAGACCCCAGTGCGGTGCTCCGTGACCGGCCATGGAGTCATCCACCTCTGCAGGCTCTGAAAAACTCCTTAAACGAGGTGAAAAATCAGCTCAGTGACAAAGATTTGGCCGTGTGGCACCAGCACACCTGCTCCACCAACCGAGCGGGTATCGTTACGTCCAAACTCCGCGAGACCGCCAATGCAGAACTTTGCACTCAGGCCTGGGCGAAGTTCTACGAGATCCAAGGAAGCTTCAAACTCCTGTCAGAAACGGCACTGCGAAACGGTGAATTGAATTCTGTCCATTTGTGCGAAGCTCCTGGAGCATTTATTGCTGCACTTAATCACTTCCTCCAAACCAGCAGGCTGTACTGTGACTGGAACTGGGTTGCTAACACGCTGAATCCGTATCACGAAGCTAACGGACGGAGTCGCACTATTGCGGACGACAGACTCATCGCTCATACTCTCCCTTGGTGGTTTTTCGGCTCGGACGACACCGGTGACATCATGCTTCAGAAGCATTTGCTGGAGCTGCAGGTGTTTGTTGGGAACATGCGCAGTGTGGATTTGATCACTGCGGACGGAAGCTTTGACTGTCAGGGTGACCCGGGAGAGCAGGAGAGTTTAGTGGCTCCGCTGCAGTACTGTGAAACCGTGTGTGCTTTACTCTTACTTGCCCCTGGAGGCTCGTTTGTCCTGAAGATGTTCACGCTTTTTGAGCATTCGTCCATTTGCCTGCTTTACCTCCTTGCATGCTGCTTTCGCGTGGTTCACGTTTTCAAACCTGCGACTAGTAAATCCGGGAATTCTGAGGTCTACGTCGTGTGTTTGGACTTCAAATCCAAAGACACCATCCGTCCGCTGCTCTCAAAGCTGATCCGTAACTACGGTCCAGATATGGTTTCCACGGCTGCGCTGTTTCCAAAAAGCTGCATTCCTCACTCTTTTCTCAAGCAGCATGAGGAAATCTGCGCATTTTTCCACATGCTACAGGTCAACACCATCCGGGAGAATCTGCAGCTCTTCACCGGTATGACTGCTGAGCAACACAGTCGTCTAGATCAGCTCAGAGAATGTGCTGTGCAGTTCTATGTTCAGCATTTTCAGGTGCAGTCCTTACCACGCAAACACTGGGTGTGCCGAGGTGGGTCACTGGCTCGGGGGAAGCCGTGCCGGAGGAAGCAAATGGGATCTTTTAACCAGCGCAAGGAGATGGAGTTTAAGGAATGGAGACAGCGTCTTGCACATGGACCTTACCAGGGATGGATAGAGGAACATTTTCAGGTTGAGGAAGGACAAAATTCTGTACTCACTGGTCCTGTGACGGAGTGTGACTTAACCGCATGGTTTATTCACGTGGGAGCAGCACTCCCAAAAGTACGCAGCTCTGCTTTCTGTGACGTGGAGTTACTTGATCTGCTTAATGAAGCTTTAGAGGAGCGGACCGTGGGCTTGAAGGAACAGCCACTGGCCCAAACCACACCAGCATGCAGATCTTGCTCCATGAGGACTTCATCTCCTGCATCCATATTAAATGAACTCTGCAACCATCCAAATGTTGCTTCTTGCTTAGTGATGGTTGGGAACCAGTCATGGCAGGACGTACCACTTTCAGGAAACCAGCTACGGTTCTGTCCAGGCCCGTCCTACCCAGAGATGTACGTTTCCACTTTGCACGATGGAGATCCGCTTCATCAACACAAACTACTGAGCAGTGTGTGTTCAGCTCTGTGTGGACTTTCTGAAGGATCAACACTGGTGGTTCCATTGTCCTCAGCTTTGACCCGTTTCACCGCATCTCTGGTCCTCGCACTCCATCTCTGCTTCCAGTCGATCAGTTTCCGTCGCCCCGTTTGCGGCCCACCTGTCGTGCTGCTGTGTGCGGGGTTCTCCTCTGTGCCTCAGATCAACACCATCCTCCAGGACGTCCTGGACCAAATGAGAACACTCGAACCGGACAGGCAGCTCCTGCAGTTTGCGCCGATGGAAGAACTGATCAGAGGTTCACTGCCTCACTTTCTGTTCGACCTCAACAACACTGTTTTGAGACAGCAGCTCCATTTACTTCTACCATTGCAGCAGAAAAAGTAACACGTGATACCTCTATCTCACTGGGGCTCAATCCCAGTCCTCAGTTCTTCACAACCTCCAAATTCTTATGCGTCGCTCACTAAAAGACCATTACTTCTCCAGCTTGTGACAGTGGAGGAATTGATTAAACTCCATTTACTCCAAAAGGCAGATAATACTTTCCATCAGTCTCATTCCTCAGGGCTTTTCTATTTTTTTGTATTTATTTCTACTCTCACACTTCTGACGGAGATTGAACATCACTCAGTATATCGAGCTAGGAGAAATTAAATGAAGTATAATTACTGACTGCTTTGTTACTCCTACGTTATACAAAGGCACTATATACAGCTTGTAGCACAGTGTGGTTGAGTTCTCCAATCTGATTGGTCAGAATGTGAGCAGTTATTTTCCTATAACCGCGTGGTGTGTTATCCTTTACTTACGGTTTCTGGCCAACTGCAGTCATTAATTCTTTCACTATGGACAGTTTGCTCTTGGGGACCAATATTTTTCTTTTCCATGGTCTTACACGCTTCAGTTTTATGTGCCATGTATATATGGAGAAGGCTTTTTGTTCAAAAAAATACAGAACATTTCTGTTTGTCTAATGCAGATCGTTCATTCTGTGTTGTGCATTTATATTTTAGAATGATTTGTGTGATCTGTAAATGTCAAAATCCTTTGCGTTGCATTAGCTACTATATTTTGGACAGCAGCAGTTTATTTTTGGGCATGTGGTCTATGTTTCCAGGGTCATCTACCAGCTGAAGAGGTCAATGCCCTGTATATGGGGGAAAAACTCTGTAGATGAACAATATCGAATACATTTGCTTTGTGCTGTATGTATTATATAGACCATGATAATTATTTTATTTTTTTAAATGTAAAAATAAAATTATATTTACTGGTTTGACCAAATATCTTCTTTACTGTGTCATTACACATCCTTCAGTAAGTCATGGTTCAGTCAGGTTCATTGCAGTCCATTTAGGAGTCAGCCACATTGATCTCATCTAATCTGGCAGGTTCATGTGTCCGAGCGGTCCCATTAAATGTTAAATTTACATTATATTTATTCACTTAGCGGACGCTTTTATCCAAAATGACTTACAAATGAGATACAAGCAAAGTGAGATCAAGCAGAGAACAATACAAGTAGTGCTACTGTACAAGATCTATTCATTGAGTTCTAGAAGAAGCAACGTGCACAGAGTCGAGGTGTAAGTGCGTTTTTATTTATTTATTTTGGTGAGTTGGTTAGGTGTTGATGGAAGAGGTGGGTCTTTAGCTGTTTCTTGAAGATGGTGAGTGAATCTGCAGTCCTGATTGAAGTTGGAAGTTCATTCCACCACTGAGGAACAGTTAGCGTGAAGGTTCTGGAAAGGGATCTTGTGCCGCGATGAGTAGGAACTACTAAACGTCGGTCACTAATCGATCACAGATTGCGTGAGGGAACGTAAGCCTTCAGGAGAGAGTTGAGGTAGGGGGCGCTGTTCCAGACAAGGTCTTGTAGGTGAGCATCAAGGCCTTGAATTTGATGCGGGCGGCTACAGGAAGCCAGTGGAGGGAGATGAAGAGGAATGTGACATGGGTTCTCTTCGGCTGGTTAAAGACAAGCGTGCTGCAGCATTCTGATGGAGCTGCTGGGAGGCCCGAGAGTAGAGAGTTGAGAGATGTCAATGAGATAAATGAGATGTCATTGTTGTTCAGAAAATAACTTCTAATTGCTTATGTATGTAAGCATATTGTCGGAATTCATTTCTCACGTACCAAGACACGTACATGGGCCTGGTTCTCATTAACGCATTAGAAAGTAACATTTAATTGTTGTCTGTCTTTGCGTAATTACAAACGAGACGATCTCGTGCACATCAACACTTTAACATGTCATTCAAAAGCAAATAAAAACAAAACACCCTCATTAGATTTGTTGAGTGAACTGTTGACTATGAAGACACTCATTAGACTTCTTGCAAAATTTCAGTATAGGCCTGTTAATAAAAATAAAACTGCTAATGTCACAAAGATTCATCAAAACCCACTGCTGTAAATGTTGGACACGTGTCGTCATCTAATCTAAGAGGTGCTGACCTCTTCCCTGATGACACACCTGTGTGCTGAAGAGAAGAGTGGAATAACTCCACAGCAGTAGGGGGCAGTAGTGTATTTGGAATTGAAAGAGGAAAAATGTAAAACCTACTATCGTATAAGCAGCACCCAAAATAGTACAACACCTACCAGTACTAGTTCCCAGCGTGGTGCGTTATATTGAATGCAGCACTGAAGCTAAACGAACCATTTTCACATCTCATTTGGTTGCAAAGATGTATAATCATACAATTACAGAAGCAGAAGAAAAAGGAATGAACATTATCTTCCCCACCAGGTCAACATTCTCAGCATGGTCAGCTTGGTGTTTCAGAGTCTTTGGGCATGCAGTGTACTTGATGCTAATCTAGTGACCAACTTGTTAGCTACGTTAAGCTTGAGTCTAAAAGACACAACTAAAGAAGCAAACAGATTCAACAAAAGGATTCATTCATCTTCAGTAAGAAGATGCTTGATCCTGGTCAGGGAACAGTGTGGGCGAAGCTGGAATACAACCTGTATGGAACAGCAGTCCATCACATGGCACCATGCATACACATTCACACACAGGGCCAATTTAACATACACACCTACTGGCATGTTTTGGGGAGGTGTCAGTCTGGTGCACCCAGAGGAACCATGTGGGCACAACAGAGACAACGTGAAATTCCACACAGACAGTAACCTGAGCCTGGAGCTATCAGGAGGAAATGCTACCATGCCACCCAGTCCTAATTTAGATGAATACAGATGAAGAGGCCAGTACTGCAGTGATAGATGTGGAGAGTGAAATGATCACACCCCCTTCTCTGGACTGACATGTGCAGAGACCACACCCCCTTCTCTGGACTGACATGTGCAGAGACCACACCTCCTTCACTGAACTGACAGTTGCAGAGACCACACCTCCTTCACTGGACTGACATGTGCAGAGACCACACCTCCTTCACTGGACTGACAGTTGCAGAGACCACACCTCCTTCACTGGACTGACATGTGCAGAGACCACACCTCCTTCACTGGACTGACATGTGCAGAGACCACACCTCCTTCACTGGACTGACATGTGCAGAGACCACACCTCCTTCACTGGACTGACATGTGCAGAGACCACACCTCCTTCACTGGACTGACATGTGCAGAGACCACACCTCCTTCACTGGACTGACAGTTGCTGAGACCACACCTCCTTCACTGGACTGACAGTTGCTGAGACCACACCTCCTTCACTGGACTGACAGTTGCAGAGACCACACCTCCTTCACTGGACTGACAGTTGCAGAGACCACACCTCCTTCACTGGACTGACAGTTGCAGAGACCACACCTCCTTCATTGAAGGAGGAGTTGTAGAGGAGGAGGAGTTGTAGAGGAGGAGGAGTTGTAGAGGAGGAGGAGGAGTTGTAGAGGAGGAGGAGTTGTAGAGGAGGAGGAGGAGTTGTAGAGGAGGAGGAGGAGGTGTGGGGTTATAAGCTGCTGTCAGAGCGGTACACACACAGCCCAGTCCTGCAGAGAGACTGAAAGAAGACAGGAATTATCTGGTCCTGAGGCAGAAGAGAAAGTTTCAGTGATGTCTGGAAACCCGCAGCACCTGCACCTGGCTGAAGTCACCGCGGCGCACTTCATCACCGTGTGGGAACACTTTGACCGCCACGGTGAGTCAGATGACCCGGGAGTCCTGCGCTTCTTATAAATCTATACATAAAGCAGCTACAGCGCTGACACGATGTTAACGATGTATTTAATACGAGAATGTAAACGAAGCTAATTACAATGTATTAAAACTCAAACACGGGCTGTTCGAAGTGCTGAGCATGTTTCCCAGCCATGGGATTGGCCAGCAGTTTAATACAACACACAATAGATAAAAGGGGATCATCAACAGGACGATTCTTTTTGAATCAAGTCTGTCTCAGGATGCTGACTGTGCAATGCGCTGCACCAATCGTCCATACACGTGCCTGAGGGACATGTGATTCAGAGCCAGTCATCTGTGACTGATACCCAAAACAACGCATGCTTTTAATGATTGACTTTAATATGATAAATATGATCCTCAAATCTATAATTCTGCTCTCGCCTAGGAAATGGCTATATTGAAGGAAAGGAGCTGGAGAATTTCTTCAGGGAGCTGGAGGCAGGACTCCAGGGAACCAACACGGTGAGTGTTGACCGCATCGCACTCCGCAGAAGCGGACGTTAAATATACATGACACCCCCTTTTACTCGGTTTATCAGACAAATGTCTGACGATTAACCTAAATCGCCTTGCTTAAGTGGGTTCAGAGGAACGGATCAAAACGAATGACACGTCAAGGAAGTAATATTCTCTAGGTAGAAGATCGAAGTCTCAAACTCCAGCCCAGGTTCTCAGAGTTCCATCCCTTTACATTTCCTACAATCCCACCTTCAAATGATCTGCACTCACAAACCGTTTCCTCTTCTGTGATTAAACATGTATAATAAACGTGTGCTCGTGACCACGTGACCACGTCGCTAAGAAGATCTCCAGGGGAAAGTTACGTGATGATCTCACTAACTGACGAGCAGCTACTCGATCCGCACTGCAGAGGAAGAACTACAACACTCCGGTCATATTTCCTTGGTAGTGAATAATGGTGTTCATCAGGAGCTGTTTATTTATTGCTGCACACTTACTTTATACGTAAGTTATGGAAGAGTGTTGTGACGTGAAGTTTATTTACTCAAGAGATTGGTGTTCGTTCAGCATTTACACTAACTTGAGTGCTAATAATCTGAACGTTGAGAGTTTCAATCCCAGCACTGTCTCAGCGCCTCTGAGATTATTTTTTTTTGTTATAACAATTTTTATTGATTCTCAGACACTTTTCAGAGTACAACAAGATATATTAATACAGAATCAACATTTTTTTTTTTACTCCGACAACAGTTTACATATGATCAATTTACTTATGATTCATGTACATGTGATTTAATTACATATGATTCATTTTCATAAATCCATACAGAATCAAACTTTTAACCCCAGTAACCCCAGCCTCTGAGATTATTATTATTATTATTATTATTATTATTATTATTATAACATGAGCAACAGTGCGTCTCTGGCAGTGCTGGGATTTAAAAACACAACAAAAAGGCTTGTAATGTGACCATAAGATCTGACACCACGCATCCCAGTGTCATGCTCATGCATATTTGTGTTTGGGGATTTAAGGACTCTGCGAACAGCGCTTTAAAAGAGAAGACTGAAGAGCTGATGAAGAGATTTGAGAAACATCCCGATGCGAAGATCGAGATGTCAGAGGTATGTCATCACCGGTTTTATATCTCAAAAGAATCGAAATCTTGCAAAGCAGAGAAGATCCAGGCTGTGTTCAACAGTGCATGAATAAAACATGGGGAACGCGATGAAACGCCATCAGACACCAGGGACTGGATTGTATTGGTTGGGTTTAATATTTTCATTGTGGTGATGAAGGTTTTTTTAAAGGTACTGATGGTGGTCAGATCATCCTGCCTGTGTATACAGAGAAGAATATCGATCTGTGCTGTGATGTGCATCACGTTATGAGAATATGGGAAGTGAGTGGAGAACGGGTGGAGCGGAGCACTTTACCCTCACACAGACGTGAGGTTTTGTCATCAAAACCTGTAGGGAAATGTGTACATGTACAAAATCAAACCAGAAAACCCAAGATATTCTTATATAATAATAATAATAATAATAATAATAATAATAAGCATCATATAATTCCCTTTAAAGAAAGAGCATCGGCCTCCTTGCTTGCCATTACGCATGGATTAACAGTATGGAAATTGGGGTCACTGGTTAAAGCTCAGAGAGATCGCACAGCAAGTGGACAGATGCGGTTGCTGAGGCTCAACAACAAAACCCACGAATCCAGAAAGAGATTGTACATCTCGCTCCACTTCCTGGGCATTCCCTTCATCTCACATGGATGCGTCTCCTCATGAACGTTTCTGACACCGATTCTAAACACTATTTATTTGGAACACATTTGTCCAGAGGACGTTATGAGTGAAGCAGAATCCAGGCCAAGTTTATATATTCAAACCAAAACCATAAACAATAAGCCAGTATTTTAGTACATTAATCCTTTGCTTATCAAATGTTCTGTATGAGACAATTATAACAAGGTTAAGAGATAAGTGAGGACGTGGGGGGAAAGAAAATGGGAAAAGGGATAAGACAGGAAAAGAAAGGGGAAGAGGAGAATAAGAAAATATGATGGAGAAGTGAAAGGGATAAGAACGAAATAGAAGATGAAAACGAGAGGAAACTGTTAAAGGGTTAAAGGAGGAAACTCGGGTGGAAGGATGGGAAGAGGATAAGTTAAAACAGAGAGGTCAGAGATGGGGAAACAGAATTAAAAGAGAGAAATAAAGAGGGGGAAAGATGAAAAAATGCAACAGTAAGATCAAGACCTGTGAAAAGGACAGGGTCTGGATAAAGGAAGGAAGGAATAACACTAAGTATCTTCAACATATGACGTATTGTAAAGCAAACTAACTTATTTCACCAAGCACTGTAAAATCTCCTTAGATCATTTGGGGATTAGTGTGCTCAGGCGGACACTCGCCCTGATTTCCAGGCCACCGGACCTCCTGGTTTGCGAGCAACACGGCGGAAACAAGCAACTGAAGTTTAAATTCAGTGCTGAAGGATTTGAGCTAGCCGCGACGCTGCAGGGAGTTTAGGAGACTTGCCTGGTGTTATCTCAAAGTTCTAAATTGCTTAACCCAGGGTATAACATCCATCACTGCTATGGTGATAACGTCGAGCAAGCAGCCTGTGTGACAGATGGCTCTGCGGCAGATTTTGTGAAGATTATACTGTATTTGTGCATTATTTAGGATTAATAATGTTATTGTGTCGAGGATTATACAGACTGCTGTTAAACGCCTGACCTCCTGGTGTGATCCTGATCTCTCTGATTTATCTGTGCGTAATGGTGCAGGGACGGTTAATACGCGGGTAAAGCATCCATAGTAGGGGATGTAAACCTAAAGCAAAGCTGTAAGCTGATGGTAAAGAGTGATTTGATGGTATTTGAAATGAACGAATGTGTAATTTATGATTACCGTTACATCGGACACGTGTGTATCTTCAGAGCCCTTGGAGAAGCACGGTAGACCGAGCAAGCGTGATCTCAGTCACCCCAGAGAACGTTGAGAAGTTATATATCGAGTGAGCAGTGTCATGGTGTTTGCTTAGCTCTGTAATGAGTGAAATATTACTTCTCTATGGACCTACTTACCTCAGTATGTCTCCTATAGAATAGTCCCATAGTCTCCGTGTCTTTCTTTCAGCTGGCTCAGGTCCTTCCTACAGAAGAGAACTTCCTGCTGTGTTTCAGACAGTTCTTGGGATCCAGCGTCGAGTTCATGGCGGTACTACGCTCAGCACACACACACACACACACACACACACACACACACACACACACACACACACCAGTGATGCATCTTCAGACAGCTATGTGATTTATACGTTCATCGCCGATCTCCTGCATGTATAAGATCAAGAGTTCTATTTGCAGAATGTCATTCATGGTTAATGGCCTGCAGGACACAGACACTGTGTGTGTGTGTGCGCGTGTGTGTGTGTGTGTGTGCGTGTGTGGTAAAACAAGGCAACGTTGTAAATAATGCAACACAACAAAAAGTGCTCGCTGAGTGTGTTGCACGTGGATTTCAGCGGAGGAAAGACACTCAATGTGATGTACTGCGAACATTTTCAGCGCCGTGACAGTCTTTATACTGTTTTTTACAAGGTCACGATTGAATTACCGGTGGTCATTTAATTAAAAAGTACAGATACTATTCATTGATGTATAAGTAATGGATGACTACTATAAATAAATACATATTTTTTATGCGTTTCACTTCATAGGCATGGAGGAAATACGACACGGACCGCAGTGGATTTATCGAGTCCAACGAACTAAAGGTAAATAATAAATATAAACAATTAAAGAAACCTGCAGTGTGTACCAAAGTCAACTGTTATTTATTTGTTTATTTATTTATTTAAAGAATTTCCTCTCTGACCTCCTGAAAAAAGCGAACAGACACTACGATGACAAAAAAATGAATGAGTACACACAGACTATTGTAAGTACACACACACACACACACACACACACACACACACACAGCTCTGTATTATGATATTAAGTGGTGCAAATATTGTCACCCTTGGTTAACGTGTTCCGAAATGGTTGCGCACAATAATTTAAAACCTTCCACTCAGACAAAAGGAGAAAAGACCCATTAGAAGTAAATAGTAGGGATGCAGATTCGGCTGAAAATGCCAAATCAATTTGACCGAACAATGACGTGTTTGATGAAGCTACCAAATAGCCTAGCAGCCAGAGTGAGACGCGTGAATGTCACGACCTCGATGAGGGCCACTATACTATATCTACTATAATACTCTGTGAGGTGTACAGGGACGCGAGCGGTATATATCCCCAATATAATCAGCGTATAGAACTATACTATATCTACTATAATACTTGGGCAAGACACTGAACCCTAAGTTGCCCCCGATGGCAAGCTAGCACCTTGCATGCAGCTCTGCTACCATTGGTGTGTGAGTGTGTCTCATCTGTAAGTCGCTTTGGATAAAAGCGTCTGCTAAATGAATAAATGTACAGACTCCTCAATGTGAGAGAGGAGGAACTTCTGGGTTTTACTATTTAGCTGCTTAATCGACGCACATCCTAAGGCCACCATCCTTCTTTCTGATCAATATGATCGGTGAAGCTTAGGGACTACATCTCTCATGGATAACCTGATTGTCAAGCATCTGATGGATATGCACACATGGCTGTATCATAATCAGAAGGCGGTACACCTCCGGCAAGGAGATTACGCATGAGAAATAAGGCTACTACAGACACCCTCACAGCCTGAAAACTCAGGCACATGTCTGTAAAGCAGAGATCTCACCCTGCCTTGCTCCAACTTTAGAACGAGGAACCTGATCAATAGACTGGATTTGGTTCAGGCAGGACACCGGAGTATAAAAGAGAACCCACTACTAACTTCCCGCTCATAATCCTGTACCAGTGCCACCCAATCCTGCAGAAACGAACTGGTACAGAACATTTAAAAAACACTCTACTATCAAGTTCAATCAACAACAACCTATAATTACACCAATCATGGACAGACAGACTAAACTGGGACACATGGATGGATTTGCTTTGCTTTACGTGTAGATAACAGGTGTTTTCGTTATCACATGCCACACACATAATTACAAACTAATGTACATTCGTGTATCAAAGTGATGCGTTACCTTAGCTGCCATAAAACACCACAAATCCACAACTCCTCGGGCGGCTGTGGCTCAGTCGGTAGAGCGGGGAAAAAAAGTGTCTAAACGCCTGTGACACAGGGGTAATAAACATACCTCTCTCTCCAGTGAAGCACGAATCCCCAGTGAAATGAACATGGAGAACAAAAACACGAGCACATCAAAGCCATCTGATACACTATTAGCAGCTACGCAAGTGGGCGTGTCCATTATGGATTCAGACTTCAGTCAGCCCATAAGGCTAAACAAACCAGGCAGATAAACACTGGAGCAAAACTTACAAGTCATCAGTAATCCGCTGACAGTGAATGAGGATAGGAGCCGGACTGGAAGTCATGTGATGAGGTTGTGCGCTGAGGATCATGGGAGTTGGTCTTTTGAAAATGTTGTCGTTTTGGTTTCAAATACAACACAGTGTAAAATGATTCATCGTTATGTTTTATATACAGCTGAAGATGTTCGACCTGAACGGCGATGGAAAACTGGGACTGTCCGAGATGGCCAGGTGAGAACCTGAAATGAGGAAGTGTATACACAAAACAGGGCAGGTAGCACTTTCCTCCCGTGGCACTGCACCAGCAACAAAATGATCCCATGGCTTCACATGCCACACATATTAACTCTGGAGCAGATGCTTTTGTAAGACTCAGGGGACACAGGGAAGAACCTTGAAGCTTGACACTAAATCTCATTTTGTCATGTGACTGTATTGACGTGAACATTTAGCACACATATGTAACTGTCTCTCTCCAGGCTGCTTCCGGTACAAGAAAACTTCCTGCTCAAGTTCCAGGTAAACTCCTCGCTCTCAATGTTTCGTAAGGAACTTCGGTATGTTCTCTCTCAGTCCCTGAGGGGGAGTGGGGAACCACCCAGTGGCTCTCAGGTAGTGATGTGTGACCACAGGTTAAATTAAAACCACTGACAGGTGACATGAATCATGCTGATTATCTCCTTACAATAGCACCTGTAGAGGGCTGGGATATACAGTATTAGGCAGCAAGTGAACGGTCAGTTCTCGAAGTTGATGTGTTGGAAGCAGGAAAAATGGCCAAGTGAAAGGAGCTGAGTGACTTGTGAATTGTGATGTCTAGACGTCTGGGTCAGAGAATCTCTAGAAAGGCAGGTCTTGTGGGGTGTTCCCGGTATGTAGTGACTAGTACCTACAAAAATTGGTCCAATGAAGGAGAACCAGTGAACGGGTGACAGGGTCATGGGCTTCCAAGGCTCACTGATGCACATGGGGAGCGAAAGCTAGCCCGTCTGGTCCGATCCAACAGAAGATCTACTGTAGCACAAATTGCTGAAAAAGTTCATGCTGGCTCTGATAGAAAGGAGACAGAACTCACAGTGAGGCTGCGTAGCTGCAGACCGGTCAGTGCCCATCGGACCCCCTGTCCACCGCCCAGAGTGCCAACAATGGGCACGTTAATATCAGAACTGGACCATGGAGCAATGGAAGAAACCTTGGGTCCTGGCATTCATGTGGATGTTACTTACCATTCATGTTGACACGTAGCACCTACCTAAACATTGCTGCAGACTGAGTTCACCCCTTCATGGGAACGGTGTTCCCTAATCTCAGTCCCCTCTTTCAGCAGGATAATGCTCCCTGACACTGTAAACATTGTTCAGGAATGGTTTGAGGAACATTATAAAGAGTTCGACCTCCAAATTCCCCAGATCTCAATCCGACCCAGTGTCTGTGGGACGTTCTGGACAAACGAGTTCGATCCATGGAGGCCCCACCTCTTTCTGCCAGATACCACATCCACAGCGCACCTTCAGAGGTCTTGTGGAATCTACGCCTTGACAGTTCAGAGCTGTTTTTTTAGATCAGTATACATCATTTTAACAATGAAAGTAGTCGATCAACCCACACATGAAGTTTACTTCATGAGTTTTGCTCTAGAGACTAACGTAAGTAACAAAGATGGAAACCCGTCCAAAGCGAAAGCATCCAGTTCTTCAGCAATGACACACAAACCATCTTGGACAACCTGAAGCTTCCCAATGTAACTGTAGTGGAACCCTGTATGCAATTTTAAAGGCTTCAGAGGGAGTGGCATTTCTGACCTGAAAAGCTTTTTTGCTCTCCATATTTCATACAGCTTTCTGCATTTCAATGAAATATTAAACATTATAAGAGAGCGGAGATGTTGCGGCTGCTGCTTCTAGATGAATCTCCAGCCACACACAAAGAAACTTGCTTTCTGTATGATTCTCTGTAATACACCGTAATGTGCAAAAGTCTTAAGCACCTTTAAATTTTGACTACTGCTTATGCGTTAGTGCGTCAGTGCAAAAGACATTTTATATTTCCAACATTACTCTTCGAACAACGACAACAAAGAAGGCTTGTATGTCTACTGTCCTTATCGAACTGCACGACGTGTACCTGAGAGTACTGGTGCATTGTTCAGTTCATCGTCTTCTCTCTCTCTCTCTCTCCCTCACACACACACACACACACACGTCTACTAATCATATATCCTCTGTTCTTTATTAGAGCTTCAAACTATCCTCTGAGGAGTTCGATGACATCTTCACTTTGTACGATAAGGTGAGAAACATCCAAATTCCTCTGCTCTTGAGTTGTCGTTTGGGTCGTCGTGTCGCTTCAGCAGTCTTCCATACTGTAATCACAACACTGAATTGTATTAGTACATTAATCCCCCCATCCTTCATCTGAAGGTCTTCACGCTCGGCTTGTTTTATTTCAGGATGGAAACGGTTATATCGATGAACAGGAGTTGGATGCGCTGCTGAAGGATCTATACCGAAAGCACAAAATGGTACATTATTATATATTAACTTTTTAAAATAATGATTTTGTGTAATAAATGAGGAGATCATGCCAACCAGCTAGCAGATATTAGCAATTTCTTTTTCAGTTAAGGAGCCGTAGCAGAAGTAAGCTAGTAATAAAAATATGCTAATGTAAGACCGAACTTGGTTAGCTAGATAATTAAATAGTTCTAGAGGGTTGACTTTACGATTTAAAGAATAAATCAGTCTTTCGGACATGACCAAATGTTAACCCATTTCAACGCAACTTCCCTTTTCGACCCGCTGTGTGTGTGTGTGTGTGTGTGTGTGTGTGTAAGCAGGAGGCTGATGCAGATAGCCTGGCCAGTTCGAAGAAGAGCATCATGGCGCTGTCTGACGGAGGAAAGCTATTCCGTGCCGAGCTGGAGATCGTTCTGTGCAAGGAGCCCACTGTCTGATCGCTGCCCTTTGACCTGGTCATCCCATCCCTCTCGGTCCAGATGCATGTGCTCCCCCC
>JAFFST010054688.1:67794-83471 GCA_022414735.1 Noturus placidus | reverse complement strand
TCTCTCTTATCTGCCAGAGTAGTGCATTTTTCCCTCTTTTTTTTTTGAGGCATAAATTTGCCCGCGTCTGTTTTGGAGTGCACTCTCTCTCAAGCTGCTGGCGGTATCAAAGAGAGGAAGCGGAGTGCGCACTCTGAAGTGCCCCTCGTCAGGAGAGAATGAAGCGGTGAAACGTCGAGAAAACCTGTGAACCACAACGTATTCACCTACACACACACACTCTCTCTCTCTCTCTCTCTCTCTCTCTCACTCTCTCTCTCTCTCTCTCTGTAGAGCAGCTTTCATGTGTGTGTAATTATCATACATCATTATAGCTGGGATTGTCATGGCAGGATTATCAAAGCTCACCACCGTGTGTGTGTGTGTGTGTGTGTGTGTGTGTGTGTGTGTTTCAGATGTAAATAATGCAAAACCTGATCAATCTGATTTTTATATTGCCCAACGAATCCTCTTATCCTATTGGCTATATCGAACGTAAAACTTTGTACACCCTTAGGACAAGGGTTGCAGTGGGACCTGTTAAGGGGTGGGGTATATTTATTAAGCAGCGAGTGAACAGTCGGTTCTTGAAGTTGATGTGTTGGAAGAAGGAAAAATGGGTGAGCGTGAGGATCTGAGCAGCTTTGACAAGGGCGAAATTGTGATGGCGGGACGGCCGGGTCAGTGCGTCTCTAAAACGGCAGGTCTTGTGGGGTGTTCCCGGTGTGCAGGGGTTGGTAACTACCAAAAGTGGTCCAAGGAAGGAGAACCGGTGAACCGGCGACAGGGTTCATGGACACCCATGGTTCATTGATGTATGTGGGGAGTGAAGGCTAGCCCGTTTGATCCGATCACACAGAAGAGCTACTGTAGTACTGAAAAAGTTAACAGTATGGAGCTGCATAGCTGCAGACCCTGCTGACCCGTGTCCACCACCGAAAGCTCCTACAATGGGCATGTGAGCATCAGAACTGGACCATGGAGCAATGGAAGAAGGTGGTCGGGTCTGATGAATCGTGTGTGCGTGGCTTACCTGGGGAAGACATGGCGCCAGGATGCACTATGTGAAGAAAGCAAGCCAGTGAGGTGGAGGAAGTGTGATGCTCTGGGCGATGTTCTGCTGGGAATCCTTGGGTCCTGGCGTTCATGTGGATGTTACTTTGACACGTACCACCTACATAAATATTTTTACAGACCAACTACACTCCTTCATGGCAACGCTGTCCCTAATGGCAGTGGTCTCTTTCAGCAGGATAACACGTGCTGCCACACTGCAAAAATGGTTCAGGAACGGTTTGAGGAACATGACAAAGAGTTCAAGGTGTTGACTCGGCCTCCAAATTCCCCAGATCTCAATCCGCTCGAGCGTTTGTGGGATGTTCTGGACAAACAAATACGATCCCTGGAGGCCCCACCTCGCAACTTACAGGACTTAAAGTATCTGCTGCTAACATCTTGGTGCCAGATTCCACAGCACACCTTCTCTTCTCTCAATTCTTCCACAATGGGCTCAATTACCCGTAGATGTGAATAAGTGTGTGCAGGATTCCCTGTGAAGACCCAGTGTCCCATTCACGCTGTATTCCCACCTCACACCTGGTGTTCCAAGGATATTCTCCAGATCCACCCTGACCCTGATCAAGATAAAGCGCTTTCCAAAAGTGACGAATTTTCCTCGTGGAGACCACACAAAGTCAACATTGTGGTCTCCATCAAGATATAAAACCACCCCTCCCACACACACACGCACACATACACACACACACATACACACACACTTATAGTGGGGTATTAGGGGACGCGGAGGGGGAATGGGGGTATTGAGGGGTCTTAAAGGTGGCCAAAGTCTCGCTCTGCCACATTATATGCTTTAACATGGCCAGCAAATCCAGCGCGGTTAAACAAACTTAACCTTCATTTGTGAAACGACGCGACTCAAAGGGCGCAAAACGACTTGCGCAAGTAATTACCGCCTGCATGAGGAGAGAGAGAGAGAGAGAGGCTGAATGGGTGCGGGACGGAGCATTGGAAATGAGTTTGCTCAGAAATTGATTTTTTCCCTTCACCAGCAGTAATCTTTTATTTATATGCAGCTCGCGCTCCTTCCTGCGCACGCCGGAAGGGGGTCACGGCGGTCTGATCCCACGCGCACGGCCCCCAAAGCCCAGGCAAAATGGTATTTTAGCAAAGGCAAACATTGTCCTGTCTCGACTTAGCCGAAATAGCTGTTTACTTTAAAAAAGTTCTTCCCCTTTTTTGTGCCAGCCCATAATCCGTTCCCATAGCAACCGCCCCTGATTGAGTTACAAGCTTGTTTATAAAAAATCATAATAATAACGGATTATTTCTAGTGCACTAAGCTCTAAGCTACATGTTTGATCAGCACATGATGGATCTTTTCCTGATGTTTGAATAAAGCAGCAGGTAATAAAAGAAAAGAACATTACAATGTTTAAATGTTTGCATCTCTGTTCTGAATCTGATATCAATATAAACTGATTGAAATATTCTTTACTAACATTACAAACATCAGGTATTTATTTTAAAACTGAGTGAATTAGAAAAAAATGGTTTTAGGGGCGTGAATGATCAACGGCTAGGTGGTGTTATTATTTTTAGAAGTTAATTGTGCACGTTTGTGCCAGACCATAATCCGTTCCCATAGCAACCTCCTCCTCTTCTTCTTCTGATGATGATGAAGATGATTATTATTATTATTATTACTATGATTATTATTATTATTATCATTATTACTATGATCATTATTATTATTATTATTATCATTATTATTATTATTATCATTATTATTATTATTATCATTATCATTATTATTGCTATGATCATTATTATCATTATTATTATTATGATCAATATTATTATTATCATTATTATTATTATTATTATTATTATTATTATTACTACTATTATTATTATTATTATATTACTATGATTATTATTATTATTATTATTATTATTATCATTATTATTACTTTGATCATTATTATTATTATTATTATTATTATTATTATCATTATTATTACTATGATCATTATTATCATTAATATTATTATGCTCAATATTATTATTATCATTATTATGATCATTATCATTATCATTATTATTATTACTATGATTATTATTATTATTATCATCATCATCATCATCATCATCATTATTATTATTATTTAGTCACATGATTTGCGTGTTAATGCTCCAGTGAGAAACGCAATGGCTTTAAATATAAATAATTAATTGATGGAATAATTTAAGTTGATGCACGTGCCAACACATTTCACTTCAGGGTTTTTATTTTCACGTGATATTTTTTTCCACACGTGTATACATCCTTTAATAGAATAGTGTCATTGTTCACATCTGCAGCAGATGTTTTTCTTCATATGTGATTTTCTCACATAATTAATTGATGTACTTCCCCATATTGTTTCACACATACAGAAGACTGTGTGTGTGACTTTTCCACTAATATACACGATGCTCTTCATTTAATGCACCGGATATTGGCTACCTTTAGGAAACTGAATACCTTTTTTTTTATTTTTTTTTTTATTGCACTACTGTTGAGGCAAAATCCAATCTGATCTGAGAGATTAGCGTCTGAGCTGAAAGGCTGTAAAGTGGCTCTGTGTCAGTGCTGGGATTTAAACTCACAACCGTCAGGGTACCATACACACTCCTAACATGCTCTAGATGATAAAAGACCAGATTATGGGACTAGTTTAAACTCACAGCCCAAATGACTGTGCATCTTGTGTGCTGTGTGATGTGAGGAAGTGTTAGAATGTTGTCTGACTCAATTCACTGATGAAATTACTAGTACTAATTACAGCTTTTGTTATGTTTATCATTATGGATTATATTTTTTATTATTATTATCCTCATTAATGCGTTGATGCCTCATAGTTCCAGGCTCCCGGGTTCTCCAGTTTCCTCCCCCATCCAAGGTAGGCCAGTTGGCTATTCTTAAATACCCCTTGATGTGTGTGTATATCCAGGGTGTGTTATTCCTGCCTCGGCCCCAGTGTTAACAGGAAACACTCGGGATAGTGAAGATTAGAAGGAATTAATTAAATAATTTTAGTTTATCATAATTATCCACAACTTTAAAGTATTATCATTTAGGTAATTTTTTTTTTAGTGTTACAGGCCTGCCCTAATCCTGAGTCTTAATTCTGCTTTATCCCTACAAATTGAGGAAAAAAAATGTTATTATATTATAATAAATAATAAATACTACTACTACTACTAATAATAATAATAACAATAATAATAATAATAATAATAATAATAATAATAATAATAATAATAATAATAATGAATTTAATCATAGGGATCTGATGCATTAATTTGTTACAACACCCTGGAGCTAGAACTTGGTTTAGTTAATTACCTTCTTCTTCTTCTTCTTCTTCTTCTTCTTCTTCTGCTTCTTCTTCTTCTTCTTCTTCTTATTAGTAGTAGTGGTATTATTATTATTATTATTAGTAGTAGTAGTAGTAGTAGTAGTAGTGGTATTATTATTATTATTATTATTATTAGTAGTAGTAGTAGTAGTAGTAGTAGTGGTATTGTTATTATTATTATTATTATTATTATTAGTAGTAGTAGTAGTAGTAGTAGTGGTATTGTTATTATTATTATTATTATTAGTAGTAGTAGTAGTAGTAGTAGTAGTAGTAGTAGTGGTATTGTTATTATTATTATTATTATTATTATTATTATTAGTTGTATTAGTAGTAGTAGTAGTAGTAGTAGTAGTAGTAGTAGTAGTAGTGGTGGTGGTATTATTATTATTATTATTATTATTATTATTATTAGTAGTAGTAGTAGTAGTAGTAGTAGTAGTGGTATTATTATTATTAGTAGTAGTAGTAGTAGTAGTAGTGGTATTATTATTATTATTATTAGTAGTAGTAGTGGTATTATTATTATTATTATTATTATTATTATTAGTAGTAGTAGTAGTAGTAGTAGTGGTATTATTATTATTATTATTAGTAGTAGTAGTAGTAGTAGTAGTAGTAGTAGTAGTAGTGGTATTATTATTATTATTATTATTAGTAGTAGTAGTAGTAGTAGTAGTAGTAGTGGTATTGTTATTATTTTATTATTATTATTATTATTATTAGTAGTAGTAGTAGTTGTAGTAGTAGTAGTAGTAGTAGTATTATTATTATTATTATTATTAGTAGTAGTAGTAGTAGTAGTAGTAGTAGTAGTATTGTTATTATTATTATTATTATTATTATTATTATTATTAGTAGTAGTAGTAGTAGTAGTAGTAGTGGTGGTGGTGGTTTTAGTGGTAGTAGTAGTAGTAGTAGTGGTGGTGGAGGTAGTAGTAGTAGTAGTAGTGGTATTATTATTATTAGTAGTAGTAGTAGTAGTAGTAGTAGTAGTAGTAGTGGTATTATTATTATTATTATTATTATTAGTAGTGGTATTATTATTATTATTATTATTATTAGAGTAGTAGTAGTAGTAGTAGTAGTAGTAGTAGTAGTAGTAATAGTATTATTATTATTAGTAGTAGTAGTAGTTGTAGTAGTAGTAGTGGTATTGTTATTAGTAGTAGTAGTAGTAGTAGTAGTAGTAGTGGTATTGTTTATTATTATTATTATTATTATTATTAGTAGTAGTAGTAGTAGTAGTAGTAGTAGTAGTAATAGTATTATTATTATTAGTAGTAGTAGTAGTTGTAGTAGTAGTAGTAGTAGTAGTATTATTATTATTATTATTATTAGTAGTAGTAGTAGTAGTAGTAGTAGTAGTAGTGGTATTGTTATTATTATTATTAGTAGTAGTATTATTATTATTATTATTAGTATTATTATTATTATTATTAGTAGTAGTAGTAGTAGTAGTAATAGTAGTGGTATTATTATTGTTATTATTATTATTATTATTAGTAGTAGTAGTAGTAGTAGTAGTAGTATTGTGTTGTTGTTCATGGCATGGCTGTGGCATCAGATCCACTAAATTATTTTGGTTAAACTCAATAAACAAAATAGATAAATAAATAATATCTTTATTTTATTTAAAGTTTCAATTTAAAATAAATGTTAAATAAACCACAAAAGTTTATTTTATATTTATATATATAGATATAGTTTAGTCTTTAATGCATTTTGTGAAATTGTATGGGGGGGTGGGGTAAGGTTTGACAATAAATAAATAAATACATAAATGAATAAAATCCACACAGTAATTGCTGTGATGAAAAGATGTCGGTGTTGTAGTGTTGGGTTCTGATCCACATCACTTGAGCGCCACCTGCTGGTAGTCCAGTCCAGGGTCATAGACAATGAACACTGAACGTGTGAGAGTTTCTCAATCACCGACTCCCTGATTTCCCAACAACCAATCAACAACCAACCAACAACCAACCAACCATCAGTGCTCCAGAGTGTGTGCTAATTGTAATCAGTGCTAATTGTACATTTCAAAGCTAATTGTAATCAGAGCTAACTGCAGTGTAGGAGGTGTTTTCTCCATATCTACAACCTATAACTAGGCCTGTTTACCATCTGATCTCATCATGTGGTCTTAGCCCCAGTGGGCTTAGACCCATTGTACCTTTCAAACAAATAACAGCACTGTTCATTAGTGAACAATCTACATGAGCAATTCTTTCAGTGTATTTATCATGCTAGGCCTTTATTTTAGCGGTGTACAGTGTAGTTGAGAGACACGAGCTGCACCACGGGTGGAAAATAGTTGAGTAACGCTACTTTGTTGCTGAGTTCTTTTCTTAGCATGATTACACTTTATGTGAGTTTTATATTTCCATGTAGACTCTTTAAAATGGCAAAGATCTCGTCTTCTCTCATCCATCCAACGACTCTGTGCCATATCGTCTTGTCCTTTTGTACATGTCTGAGGGACGTCCTGTTCGTGGTGACGTCACTGTGGTATCCCATCTTCTCCACTTGTTGATGATGGCCTTCACGGTGTTCCATGGTCTAATACATCTAATGTTTTGGAAACTCTTTTCTACTCCTCTTCTAGCCGATACCTTTAGACCGGAGAGAAAGCCTACCATGCGTGCGTTCTACGCTCTTTGTGGACCATGACTTCAGGACTCAGATGAAACCAAGAAGATGTGAGGAAAATCCTACAGAAGCTGCTGGTGTTTATTTGGAGCTCATCAGAATAATTTCCTCGATGGCAGCTGTATGATCTTTACTTTTGATTGAATATGATTGGTTCATTCTGCGCACAGCCACACCCGCGATATTAAAATGATCCTAAAATGTTTCTGATTGGTTTTCACTTCATTTCTATAGCTGTGTTGTAATTTCACATTGAGGATGAAAAAAGCTCTGACATGATTTATCTTAGTGCCATTTTTAAAAAAAACTTTTTAGCAGGGGTGTGTAGACTTTTTTTTTATATTCATCATTTCTATCCAATTGGTCTAGATTAGCATCCAATCCTTTCAGTCTGGCAGCCAATCAGGTTCATCAGGTTCAATCTCTCCAGGACCGTACCAGTTTCATCATCAGCCATGATCTTCTCATGCTGTACGGTATAACCGGATGGTCCACTGGATGAACCTGAGGATGAGCGTCCTGGAACGACCTCGCTAAAATGTTTCAGTAAATTTGAGACTCGTATAAAAATGAGGCCTCTCTGATACCTCCCTACGAGGCATGAACTTGATCTAATTTAACAGAGCACGTGGAGGTAAGGTTTTAGTAATATTAAATATCAATAATGAACCTGTCAAGACGTAAAGTCTATGGCGGGCGGCTGTGTCTCAGTCGGTAGAGCGGGTTGTCCACTAATCCACTAATCGTAGGGTTGGTGGTTGGAATCCCGGCCCGGGTGATCCCATGCCGGAGTGTCCTTGGGCAAGACACTGAACCCTAAGTTGCCCCCGATGGCAAGCTAGCACCTTGCATGCAGCTCTGCTACCATTGGTGTGTGAGTGTGTCTCATTTGTAAGTCGCTTTGGATAAAAGCGTCTGCTAAATGAATAAATATATATAGGAAAGTCAAATTCCAGCAAACGGTAAATATTATATATAAATAAATCGGTGTTTTAATTCATGTTCACATAGCTAAAAACGTCTCGACATACGATCTATACTCGGTAAACTAAATAAAATAAAATAAAAAACATGGATCAAAAGACTCTTGGAATTTTTTTTTCTCTTCAGATTTTCATTTTATTTCAGTATTTGACAAATGCATGAAAATATAATCTCCAAGAAATAATAAATATACAATATTTCTTTATGAACAAATTGTACAAAACAAAAGTGTGTGAACTCTGTCAGTTATCAAGTTATTATTATTATTATTATTATTATTAATATTATTATTATTATTATTATTATTATTATTAATTCCCTTCGAGTTGTTTTAGCTGTTAAACCTTTGGTGGTTTTTGCATCCAATCATTTTTTTTTCTGCATTTTATTGCTTCCGAATTGTTCATCCATTTTCCGGCACTATTTTAGCGATATTTTCATACCATGGCATTGTACGATTCTGCCTCCTGATTGGTCAGAAGTGTTTCCAGGCCTATAACGGCAGCTCTGACAGTAGCGCAGCTGCAAATCTCAGGTTTGTATTAACGCGCTCGTTCTAATACGTTATCGTTTCTATAGTACCGGCTCGTTTACGTGGACTCGTACGGAAAACGTTCCACGTAAACATATATACATATATATATTTTTTTAAAACGCGTGTGGTTGTTGATACGGTGAAGTTTTCCCTAAGGAGACGTTTATTTAACACGTACGGAAGGAGTCTCCAGTGTCAGAGTGTTGTGACAGTCCGAGGTAAAGCTGTAATGTTTGTTGACATCTTCAGGATGAAGAGGTGTTTACAGTTGGCGGTTTTCTCTGTAACATGACAAAATGCTTTTTTATTTGTTTGTTTGTTTGTTTGTTTGTTTGTTTGTTTGGAGAGAGGTTGGTGATGGATCATTGTTAAATTATTGTTTTTTTTCAGAGGCAGGTGATATGTTTATGTCCTTTTTGAGCAACATTTAACCAAAACTAAACTATAAGGCACTAGAAGAGCTGGATTTGTTTCATTTGAGGCACTATGGTTAATAAATCGTTGGATTTAGATCAGTTTAATTCACGGGAAATCTTACTAATGTTTGTGAAGGTTATTTAAGTATAAAGCGTATTAATGACGAGTAGACTCAGCTTTGGTCTGTGGTCATTTTTGGGGCGGCTGTGGCTCAGTCGGTCCACTAATCCACTAATCGTAGGGTTGGTGGTTCGAATCCCGGCCCGGGTGATCCCATGCCGAAGTGTCCTTGGGCAAGACACTGAACCCTAAGTTGCCCCCGATGGCAAGCTAGCACCTTGCATGCAGCTCTGCTACCATTGGTGTGTGAGTGTGTCTCATTTGTAAGTCGCTTTGGATAAAAGTGTCTGCTAAATGAATAAATGTAACTGGTGTATTTTATTCCATGTGAGAATCGGCCAATCACTTCAAATGCGTGACGTGACATCCACGTGTACTTTATTTCAAATAAGGCTTTACTTTGTGTCCAGCTTGTTGTTGTTATTGTTGTTTAATATAGCTAATTGCACCCAATATTACTGCAAAAACAATCGTCTCTATTGTTTCTAATGCTTTTGTGTGTTTATTGGCTCCCTCTTGTGGTCAAGACGTGAAGTGCAGCAGCAGCAGCACTTGTGTAAGAAGGCACGTGAGCATAAAAGGCAGCGTGTAGCCAGGAGTGGGTGTGGCTAAGCCCGTTGAGCTGGGGGGCGGAGTCTCCTGTGGATGACTGAGTGACGATCTTCTCCTCTGTTGATCTTTCTGCAGCTGTAGAGAAGTTCTGGTCGTCACGTCGTTGTTGGTTTTCTGTAAATCCGGAAGTGAGGTCGTGCTACAGACAGTGAGGAAACGGTCGAAGAGGATTTTAGAATGGTTCCGATTCGATTCGAGATTGAGATTAGGCTGTGGTTTAGTTCCACAGCGGATCCGTTTCGTAAAACTGTCTTTATAATCATTTTCTCCTTTATAATCATCCATGTGCCTTGTGTTTGCGGAGTGAGGAGGTGAGATATCAGTACGCAGGCTGTGAGAAGCCGAGTGTGTTACCTGTATCCGATTCGCACCCACAGGTCGCTGAAGAGCCGCTCCCTGCTGTGAGGCCTTTGGGCCTTACGGGGGCGCTGGTGCCTTCCAAACTCCTCCAGCTGACTCAAACTGTCTGGCTCCAGCAGGTGGGGCAGCTCCTCTTCTACCTCAGGAGGTTCTGACGTCCCCTCGGTCACCGGATCAGGACCTCCCCCGCTCTGCGTCACAGTGGTACCGTCCATCCCTGGCCAGCTCCTGGGACAGCGCCATGAGGACGGGAAGACGGGGAGGTAAAATGGTTAACAATGGCTGGACAATATCAGGTGTCACTTTAAAGACATGGTAACAATCTAGAAGGGTGTGTGTGTGTGTGTGAGAGAGAGAGAGAGAGGTGTTGAATTCCTCCACAGTCCAGTATCACCACACACACACACACACACACACACACACACACACTGTCCTGTTCACTCACTCTCCTTCTCTTATTCTTTGCCCAGCCTCTGATATGACTCACTTTCAACCAACCATCACTCTCTCTCTCTCTCTGTCTCTCTCTCTCTCTCTGTCTCTGTCTCTCTGTCTCTCTCTCTCTCTCTCTCTCTCACACACACACACACACACATTCTTTAAGCACATAAAGTATTTACGAAGTGCCAAAACGAGCCGCTAACCACCAGAGACGTGGGAGCCATAATCGGGCACGCCCTCCTCCCAGTTGTTCATCATGTTCATGATACAGACGCAGTTAAAGCCTCGTGTTCCCCTTCATCATTAAACCTTATTAACATTGATGTGTTTTTTTCGGGGTTGATTAGACTGGTCTCGGTAGCATAAAAACAACGAGGCAGACGCCAAACAACGCAGCTGAAAGGGACGTGGTTAGCATGAAAATCTTTCAGATTAGATTAGCCTACAGTCAACTTTTTATTCCACTTGCTTCTGGAGGAATTTCTCCATCCGTTGTTGTAGCTGTTCTGCAAAGTTAAATAAAATGCGAATGAGAGCGTGCTTTACGAGCCACAGCATGCACGTCATTATCCGATCCCACTCGGCTAGTTTAGAGTTTTTGGATGCTACTGAAGCCAGAGTTGAACATGGCGGGAAAATAAACTGCCAGATGTTTCTACAGACATCACGTCCTCCGTCCAGGGAAGGCCGGTTGATTGAGCTATAACGTGGACTCTGTTGATGGACACGAGCTTCCATGCTGCGCGCTCTCAGTTCCAGACTGCAGCTGAGAGATGAGAACGTTGTCCACAAAAGTGCTCTTGAATAACTGCGCCCGGTTACAACAAAGCCCTTACGCTATCGAGTCCGATCCTACAGCCGAAGTAAACAATAATGGTTGCTTAACCTCTGACGTGAATGTGTTTAATTCACTCACTATCTCTCTCGCTCACTCACTCCCTCTCTCACTCACTCACTCACTCACTCACTCACTCACTCACTAACTCACTCACTCACTCACTCGCTCCCTCGCTCACTAACTTACTAACTCACTAACTCACTCACTCACTCCCTCGCTCACTCACTCGCTCACTCACTCACTCACTCACTCGCTCACTCACTCACTCACTCCCTCACTCACTCCCTCACTAACTCACTCACTCACTAACTCACTCACTCCCTCACTAACTCACTCCCTCACTCCCTCACTCCCTCACTCACTCACTCACTCGCTCACTCACTCACTCACTCACTCGCTCCCTCGCTCACTAACTTACTAACTCACTAACTCACTCCTCCCTCCCTCGCTCACTCACTCGCTCACTCCCTCACTCACTCCCTCACTAACTCACTCACTCATTCACACACACACTAACTCACTCACTCACTCCCTCGCTCACTCACTCGCTCGCTCACTCCCTCGCTCACTCACTCACTCACTCACTCACTCCCTCACTCACTCACTCACTCACTCACTCCCTCACTCACGCCCTCACTCACTCACTCCCTCACAAACTCACTCACTCCCTCGCTCACTAACTCACTCACTCACTCACTCACTCACTCCCTCACTCACTCACTCACTCACTCCCTCACTCACTCCCTCACTAACTCACTCACTCACTAACTCACTAACTCACTCACTCACTCACTCCCTCACTCACTCACTCACTCCCTCACTCCCTCGCTCGCTCGCTCACTCCCTCCCTCTCTCACTCACTCACTCACTCCCTCCCTCACTCACTCCCTCACTCACTCACTCCCTCACTAACTCACTCACTCACTCACTCACTCCCTCACTCACTCACTCCCTCACTCACTCCCTCACTAACTCACTCACTCATTCACACACACACTCACTCACTAACTCACTCACTCCCTCACTCCCTCACTCACTCACTCACTCCCTCACTAACTCACTCACTCACTCACTCGCTCCCTCGCTCACTAACTTACTAACTCACTAACTCACTCACTCACTCGCTCGCTCACTCACTCGCTCGCTCACTCACTCACTCGCTCGCTCACTCACTCACTCACTCACTCACACACACACTAACTCACTCACTCACTCGCTCACTCACTCACTCACTCACTCACTCCCTCACTCACTCCCTCACTCACTCCCTCACTAACTCACTCACTCATTCACACACACACTCACTCACTAACTCACTCACTCCCTCACTCCCTCACTCACTCACTCACTCCCTCACTAACTCACTCACTCACTCCCTCACTCACTCGCTTACTCACTCACTCACTCGCTCCCTCGCTCACTAACTTACTAACTCACTAACTCACTAACTCACTCACTCCCTCGCTCACTCACTCACTCACTCACTCACTCCCTCACTCACTCCCTCACTCACTCACTCCCTCACAAACTCACTCACTCCCTCGCTCGCTCACTCACTCACTCGCTCCCTCGCTCACTAACTTACTAACTCACTAACTCACTCACTCACTCCCTCACTCACTCACTCGCTCGCTCACTCACTCACTCACTCGCTCACTCACTCACTCACTCACTCACACACACACTAACTCACTCACTCACTCGCTCACTAACTCACTCACACACACACTCACTCGCTCACTCACTCGCTCACTCACTCACTCACTCGCTCCCTAACTCACTAACTCACTAACTCACTCACTCACTCACTCCCTCACTCGCTCACTCCCTCGCTCACTCACTCGCACGCTCACTCCCTCCCTCACTCACTAACTCACTCACTCACTCACTCACTCGCTCCCTCGCTCACTAACTCACTCACTCACTCACTCCCTCACTAACTCACTCACTCACACACACACTCACTCGCTCACTCACTCACTCCCTCACTCCCTCGCTCACTCACTCGCTCGCTCACTCCCTCCCTCACTCACTCACTCACTCACTCAGTCACTCGCTCCCTCGCTCACTAACTTACTAACTCACTAACTCACTCACTCACTAACTCACTAACTCACTCACTCACTCCCTCGCTCACTCACTCGCTCACTCACTCACTCACTCACTCACTCACTCACTCACTCCCTCACTCACTCCCTCGCTCACTCACTCACTCACTCACTCACTCACTCACTCCCTCACTCACTCACTCACTCCCTCACTCACTCACTCACTCACTCCCTCACTCACTCCCTCACTAACTCACTCACTCACTAACTCACTCACTCCCTCACTAACTCACTCCCTCACTCTCTCACTCACTCGCACGCTCACTCCCTCCCTCTCTCACTCACTCACTCACTCACTCACTCCCTCACTCACTCCCTCACTCACTCACTCCCTCACAAACTCACTCACTCCCTCGCTCACTAACTCACTCACTCACTCCCTCACTCACTAACTCACTCACTCACTCCCTCACTCACTCACTCACTCCCTCACTCCCTCGCTCACTCACTCGCTCGCTCACTCCCTCCCTCACTCACTCGCTCACTCACTCACTCACTCATTCACACACACACTCACTCACTAACTCACTCACTCACTCCCTCACTCCCTCACTCACTCACTCACTCCCTCACTAACTCACTCACTCACTCACTCCCTCACTAACTCACTCACTCACTCACTCACTAACTCACTCACTCCCTCACTAACTCACTCCCTCACTCTCTCACTCACTCGCACGCTCACTCCCTCCCTCTCTCACTCGCTCACTCACTCACTCACTCACTTGCTCCCTCGCTCACTAACTCACTCACTCACTCACTCCCTCACTCGCTCACTCGCTCGCTCACTCCCTCCCTCACTCACTCGCTTACTCACTCACTCACTCGCTCCCTCGCTCACTAACTTACTAACTCACTAACTCACTCACTCACTCCCTCACTCACTCACTCGCTCACTCCCTCACTCATTCACACACACACTCACTAACTCACTCACTCACTCCCTCACTCACTCCCTCACTAACTCACTCACTCATTCACACACACACTAACTCACTCACTCACTCCCTCGCTCACTCACTCGCTCGCTCACTCACTCGCTCACTCCCTCACTCACTCCCTCACTCACTCCCTCACTAACTCACTCACTCACTCCCTCACTCACTCACTCCCTCACTCACTCCCTCACTAACTCACTCACTCATTCACACACACACACTCACTCACTAACTCACTCAATCACTCCCTCACTCACTCACTCCCTCACTCACTCCTTCACTCACTCCCTCACTAACTCACTCACTCATTCACACACACACTCACTCACTAACTCACTCACTCCCTCACTCACTCCCTCACTCATTCACACACACACTCACTCCCTCACTCACTCCCTCACTCCCTCACTCACTCCCTCACTAACTCACTCACTCATTCACACACACACTCACTCGCTCACTCCCTCACTCACTCGCTCGCTCACTCACTCACTCGCTCACTCCCTCACTCACTCGCTCGCTCACTCACTCACTCACTCACTCCCTCACTAACTCACTCGCTCACTCACACACTCACTCCCTCACTCACTCCCTCACTCACTCACTCCCTCACTCACTCCCTCACTCACTCCCTCGCTCACTCACTCACTCCCTCGCTCACTCACTCACTCACTCACTCACACACACACTCACTCACACACACTCTCACTCACTCCAGCTTCATGTAGTTGTACTTATTTTTTCATGTGTGCAATTGCTGCTGTTTTGATGAATTTAACCTGTTCATCTTTTGTAACATCCCACTTCTCTTCGCTTCCCACCTCCCCGACATCACGTCTTCATCCGCACCATAGAAACAGAGCAGTCTCGCCCTGCGCTCATGTCCGACACTGAACCACTCAACAGGATGAATGGTTCAGTCCCATGTGCCATTGCAGTTGGTAGAGCGGTGGGCCGGCCCATCTTGTCATGGTTAGTTGCGGAGATCAAAGGCAGTTCTGTTTGTAATTTGCACGCTGTATGCGCAGTGCCTGCATGGTGAGTTACAGTGTGCCGGGCACATCTATCTGGTGGACCGTGACGTGATGATCGGACCGTGTGTGCAGTTTTCTCTGTCATAGCCAGTTTAATATGATGCTCCGTCCAATGTGTTATTGAACAACGGTCAGAGTTATTATGTGTGCGCCCAAGATAATTGTGGGGGGAGGGGGCGGAGACAGTATAAGAAAGGACATGGATGGAGAAAGCGAGTGGGATGAAAAGTGCAGAGTTAAG
>JAFFST010054688.1:57794-62794 GCA_022414735.1 Noturus placidus | reverse complement strand
TTGATTAGCTAAGACGTGACGTGTTCGGTGTCTGATGTTTGCCTCATCGTGCTGATGATGTAACACTGTAGCACTGTTTGGTATCATTAGGTACGTTTCCATCTGACCATCTGACAAACACCGACCAACTTTCTTACCATCTTCTGTAGCGCTTATCCTACACAGGGACCTGAAGCCTATTCCAGGGAGCCTTAAGCCTATCCCAGGGGCCTGGAGCCTATTCCATGGAGCCTGGTGCCTATCCCAGGGGTCTGGAGACAATTCCAGGGAACCTGGAGCCTATATCAGGGGCCTGGAGCTGATTCCACTGAGCCTGGAGCCTATCCCAGGGGCCTGGAGACAATTCCAGGGAGCCTGGAGCCAATTCCATTGAGCCTGGAGCCTATATCAGGGGCCTGGAACTGATTCCAGGGAGCATGGAGCCTATATCAGGGGCCTATAGCTGATTCCAGGGGCCTGGAGCCAATTCCAGGGAGACTGGAGCCTATATTCAATTCAATTCGATTTTATTTGTATAGCGCTTTTTACAATAGACATTGTCTCAAAGCAGCTTTACAGGAATATAAACACAGTACACACATAGTAAAGGGGCCTGGAGCGTATCCCAGGGGTCTGGAGCCAATTCCATGGAGCCTGGAGCCTATATCAGGGGCCTGAAGCTGATTTAAGTGAGCCTGGAGCCTATCCCAGGGACCTGGAGTGTATTCCATGAAGCCTGGAGATGATTCCAAGAGGCTGGAGCCTATACCAGGGACCTGGAGCCTATTCCATGGAGCCTGGAGCTGATTCCATGGGTCTGGAGCATATTCCATGGAGCCTGGAGTTTATCCCAGGCGCCTGGAGCTGATTTCAAGGAGCCTGGAGTATATCCCATGATCTTGGAGTCTATCTCAGGGGCCTGGAGGCAATTTCATGGAGCCTGGAGCCTATCCCAGGGGCCTGGAGCTGATTCCTGGGAGCCCGGAGCCTATCCCAGGAACCTGGAGCTGATTCCTGGGAGCCTGGAGTCTACCCCAGGAGCCTGGAGCTGATTCCATGGAGCCTGGAGCCTATCCCAGGGGCCTTGAGCCTATTCCAGGGGCCTTGAGCCTATCCCAGGGGCCTTGAGACTATCCCACGGGACTTGGGGGACAAGTCAGGGGACACCCTGGACGGGTGCCAATCCATCGCAGGGCACAAGCACACACGCATTCACATACTATGGACAATTTAGAGATGGCGATCAACCTACAGCATGTCTTTGGCCTGGGGGAGGAAACCAGAGTACCAGGGGTTAATAAGCCATCGTGCCCCCAACGTTAACCCAAGCAATTTCAAGACATCTATACTAGACACATATCCAATGACTAGATATTGTCATTGTCCACCTGAACATCTAATCATTTCCTTAAGAAGTTCTTGAGCAACTAAAGCAGGTGCTTTATATTTGGGTTGGAGATGAAACCTGCAGGAAGGTAGATCTCAGAGAAGAGGGTTGGTGCCCACTGTTCTAAAACAAAGAGAACAACGGTGATGATCATGTACGTTTATACGAAGGGGATAAAGTCATGAAAATGACTGTATTTTTCCATCGTATCGTCACTTTAATGCGTGTCAGACACATGCTCAAACTCCAACTCCAACATTCCTGATCGTAAAGACTAAAAGATGCTTCTAACGAACTCCAGGAACGATCTCGGTTATTCAAAGGCAAAGCTGCACAACTGTAAATGAACTGTAAACTGTAGTGTCATGCAGTGATGATGCTGATGATGTCCCTGATAAAAAAAGAACAGAATCCCTCAGAGGATTTGTAATGGTTTTAATGGTTATCACGGGAATTGTACTGGTTTTTAAAGGAAACTGTAGGTCCTTCTGAGTCTCTATTGGTAGTTTGTTGCCTTTTATTAGTGGCATGTTATGTCCAGTGGATACCATTAAGAATCAATAATGGTATTGGATTTAATGGTTTGTAATGGGATTTGTAGTGGAAACCATTCGAGTTTCTGTGATGGTTTCTACTGGTTTTTTTTTTTCTTCAGCAGGGGTTCTCGTTGTCTTCTGATGAATCACATTCATTTAAGCATCTTCTTTATGAGCAGGTCTTAGAGAAGTTTATTGTTAAATGTTTGACTGTTATGTGAAACTGATGTGTGTGTCTCTCTCTCTCTCTCTCTCTCTCTTTCTTTCTCTCTCAATAATTACAATAATTATGTAATCTCTTTCTCTCTTGCATTCTCTCTCCTTCAGTTCAGTTCAGTTCAGAACTGAGCACTCTATTTCTCTCTCTCTCACACGCTCTCTCTCTCTCTCTCTCTCTCTCTCTCTTTCAGTTCAGTACAATTCACAACAGAACTCTATTGATTTTCTCTCTCTCTCTCTCTCTATCTCAATAATTACAATAATTACATAATCTCTCTTGTTCTCTCTCTCGCTCTATTTTAGTTCAGTACAGTTCACAGCTGAACTCTCTCTCTCTCTCTTTCAATAATTACAATAATTGCATAATCTCGCTCTCTCTCTCTCTCGCTCTCTTTCAGTTCAGAACTAAGCACTCTCTTGCTCTCTTTCACTCTCTCTCTGTCTTTCAGTACAGTAAACAACAGAACTCTTTATCGTTCTCTCTCTCTCGCTCTCTCTCTCTCGCTCTCTCTCTCTCTTTCTCTCTCTCTCAATAATTACATAAACTCTCTCTCATTCTCTCTCTCTCATTCTCTCTCTCATTTTCTCTCTCTCATTCTCTCTCGTTTCTCTCTCACTGTCTCTCATTGTCTTTCTCGATTTCAGTTCAGTTCAGTACACAACAGAACTCTCTCTCTCTCTCTCTTTCTCTCTCTCTCTCTATCTCTCTCTCTATCTCCCCTCTCTCTCCCCTCTCTCTCTCTCTCTCTCTCTCTCTCTCTCTCTCTCAATTCAAAGTTACCAACAACGTTACCAACGCTTCGATTAATACACATTTAGTATATTTTAACACATTTAAAGCATTAAAAATGAACCAATGAATAAAATATGGGCACATATGCAATAAGAAAAGAAAACAATGGAAGCTAATGACCGAAATGGGAAAGACACGGAGAAGGTAACTGAAAGCCACAGACTGAGTAGCGCTGTACTGTGTCAGTGTTAATAAGAGTCCGTCTCTCTCCCTCGTATAATGGCAGGAGGACACGCACTGACCTGCCAGCTGAATACAGTCCGTCTTCTCTCCCAAAAGATAGGAGAGTTAATCTACGTTACCCCTCTGAAGGAATTCAGGTAGAACCTGCCCTATGAGTATAAAGTGTGTGTCTCTAATGGCTGTTTATTTGCTTTACTCATAGAGGAAGTGCACCTGGTCCTCCACGACGGGTTCAGTGCAGCGGGAGCACAGTCTGTCGTCTCTCTCGGCCCGTGTCTCCCCATCTCCACCGCCAGACTGTGAAGCATTAGCTCCATTAGCAAGGAAACACTAACTGAAACAGCATTTCCAAAGCTCTCTGTCTTATCTGTGTGTTTATTCCAGGCTATTTGTGTCCTGTTCAGTTTCTTCCTGCCTGGACTCAGACCACAATCCAAACACGCTCTACAGAACATTAACGCATTATGCGTTTCCCAGCAAATATGCAGAACTGGAAGATACGTTCCCTCTAATTTACATCAGATTGCGCAGAGCCTTCTGCCATTTGAGCAGAAATACCACATGTGGCGCATAGATTGCGGCTGTTCAGCGTCTGCCTGGTTAGCATCAGGGGGAAACGCTCGGCAGTACCGCTATGCTAACGAGATTTAACAGGTGAATTTCAGAGGTGTTGAGCAATTAACATGGCTTGCTAAGCTCATCGCTTGTGTTGTTTGGGACTGAATCTGGATGGCAGGACGTTCGTTCCCGTGTAGGAACGACGAGAGTCAAATGAGAGGTCACACATTTGTATCTATGATATTTCTCTGCATGGAAGCATCATCAGAAGTATGCAGTGGTGCAGGCGAACACTGAAGTGAATATGATTTCGATTTTTATGAAAGTAGCTGTAAAGCTGCTTTGATTACACAGGGTTCATGCGACTTGCTCTAAAGTGCGTAGAGAACACGAAAAAAAGACGACGCACGCGCTGGGTTCAGACGGAGCTGCGGCGTAAACTGTAATAAGATGTGCACGCGCGCCAAAACCAGACGATCAGTGCAGATCGCGTGGCAGCGATGACTGAAAATAACTTAATGGCTAATACGGGAAACAAACAATTACAGAGCTAAGAAGAAAGAAAGTGAAATGGCAAAGAGGCGTACGAGAACTCCAGGACACGTCCGTCCCGTGTTTTTCCGACCACAGCTCCGTGTCCAACAACAGTTTAATTTGTATCATATGAGAACAGGATTGCTCTGACTGCTGTGACACTTACAATTGACATTTCGGATTGTTTTTCGTTAAGTAGCTTATGTGTGTGTGTGTGTGTGTGTGTGTGTGTGTGTGTGTGTGTGTGACTGGATTTTTATTGCAGGCAAAAAATTCTGCAATAAAACCTGACATTAAGGATTTTTTTTTCACATCTATTATTACCTATGATATTGTATAGTTCAGTTGTTGTCCGTTTTAATCTACAACACACACACACACACACACACACACACACACACACACGGGTGCATTATGTTTCAGTTTGTCGATAACAAGTGGTTGAATGTTTGCAGGACTTATATGGAATAATCATCGTAACCAGCAGATGAACTAATTAGATTCTGGATTTAATCCAATCAGGTTCAAGGTCACAGCAAGGTCAAATGTCTGAAATATTTTTCTTTACTAGCTTCCTTCCTGTTTGAAGTATAGTTTAAGGGAATTTCAGACATACTCATTAGTAACAAGAAGGACGAGACTTGTTGGAGGGGGTGGCATTGAGTTCTGCCTGCTTTTCTCTGAACAAGTACTCTTTAACTGTTCTCTTAAAGAGTCTATCTCTCTCTCTTTCTCCCTCTCTTTTTTCCTCTCTCTCGCCCTCTCTTTTTTCCTCTCTCTCACCCTCTCTTTTTTCCTCTCTCTCTCTCTC